>SHCU01000229.1:155132-180446 GCA_004307685.1 Ceratina australensis | reverse complement strand
GGAAATCACCTATTACAATTACTAATTGCGTATACCGGCACTGGCCGTCGTAATTTCACGATGGCGACGTGATAACGGGCCCGGAAATCAGGCTCGGCGCGGGGCAGCAGTTGCGAAACTGTCGGCGTTGTGACTGCGGGCAGTAGCAAGCATCTACTTAGCTGCCGGTCGTAATTAGAAAAGGACATGCGCTATTACTCAACGGGTTAACGGCAGGTAATTACAAACAATAATTAAAAATGAGTTCGACTGCGCTTAATAGAACAGAGCTTAGTTCACGGCGTCGTAAAGATTTTAATGGGTGGTTTCAGGAGGGTGTAAAAATGTGAAAAACGGGCACCGATAATCCTAGAAGCAGTCAGGGTAATAGCTACCGCGGTGATCGTGCGCAAACAGTTCGGACAATTAGCGCTGCCTTTCAATTAGCTCGTTATAAGCGAGATCCCCCGTTACCATCGGTATAAGCGACCTCTTTACGCAATAGTTCAGCAATTCGACGATTAATCCATGAAAACGATGCGGGGATCAGGTAAATCGGGGCAGGCTGGTGGGCGCGCGTATACGCGCCGTGTTAAAGGGAAAGATGGGAGGAGAGATAAAGAGGCGTGCGAGCATAGATTCGAAGCTTTTTCGGGAGTCGACAATGCGCGGCTTTTGTCGAGGCCCGAGGCTTTCCATTCGCGTCCCCCTGCGACGACTCTCAGCTTAATACCGGCTTTGAAGCGATCCGCCGTTTGATGGATTTCGCAATGTCATAATACCCCGTAGTAACAGCCGGTTTAACTCGTCGCCTTTCGTTATTATCATTCCATTTGCGTCACTGCCGGCAGGTTTCCCCGGCACTCAGACGTCAATGGGATCCTATCGCGGTTCCGAAGCCTAGAGCCAAAGCCAGTTACGGGAGGCTAAACAACCGGACGACATCGACTCGTCGTGTCTGGACTTAGGCAATCCGTGTGCCCACCCTTTATGAGATTGGCCAATTCGCTAATGAGCCGCGCAACAATGCCCAGGGCCGCGTTAAAACGGCCGACAGCCTCTGGCCCGCCCGAGGGCTCTCCCCGGCGAGCTAAGCATTTGCCAACGGCTTTTGCGAGCGCGCACGAATTCTCCAATTTCGATATTACCGACACAATGGGGATTTACATATAAGCGAACCCATAAATTTGATTGGGAGGTGGAAGAAGGATCGAGCCCGGGTCGCAAACGCGATTTGCGAACGGTTGCTAGTTACGTGCTTAGCGGGCGAGCACGGGGGAATTTATCACGGGTCATACGAGTATGTTTCATTGTCGAAATCTTAGAAGATTGAATACACGCCGGTACCCGGCGTTGTATCTCACGTGGGAAATTATTCGCAGGTAATCGCGTAAAATTTATGTCGACGGACGACCGGATCACCGTGCCTCTCGCAAAGATCAATAGTTCACCGTTTCCACTACGTCTTTACCTATCCGCTGCGAAATACTATTTTAATCTGCCGTAATGAAGAACTTTCGCCAGTGTTCCAAGGTGAAATGTCATTCGTCATGGTTGCTTAATTAAGCCCCGCGCACTCTACCCTTTCACGTGCCTACACATTCCTGTGTGCAACTCTGTGGTCAAACGTACACGCGCGCGTGCAAATAAGCCGAGGAATCTATCCCCGCGGTACGGTTGAACGTTGACAGTATCGCATCATCGCCGGGCTTGGTCCGGGGTGGCAGAGATAGAAAAGGGTGTACGTGGCGGGGCTGCAGAAGCGGAAACGGTAGGACTGTCGCCGGATATTGAAAATACCTCGAGAGCCTTTGGACGTACATGTCCAAAGCACGGCGTCTCGCGACGTGGTATTTTACCCACGGAGAAAAAGAGAGCCACGGGAGAGATGACGCGACCGTGAAATATGAACGGACGGATACATATACGGCTGCTGCTGCTGCTGCTGCGTGGGGATGAACAGAACACAGCGTCGAAACTAATGCCATTCGGTTGTTCGAGTCGCTGCTATTAAGTTGTAAACGTGATCTCGTTCATGTTCATAAACCCTGGAAACAGGTTCTCGAACGCGTAACGAAACGATGGCACAACACCTTCACTCACTATTTTTTTTTTTTAGTTGATTTATTTTATCCGGAACGTTTAATTCTGTACCGGGCACGTATCAGTCATCGCGATAATTTTCCAACAGGCATCTCGGTTTTACAGGCGGAACTTCCTTTCTTACAGTGTAGTTCGTAACGGAAGTTCGATACAAACATCACGTTTGCCGATATCAGGCTTCGCCCGTTTCAAAACACGTTTTACCATGAAACAAAACTTTTGTTCGTAAATTTTGAAGCAGACGTGTGGAAACCCGCGGTGTAGCCTGTCCCGCGCTTTGGGAATAGTCGGTCCACGAGGTTTCGACGAACGTACGGTTGAAGTTCGCTGAGCCAGCGAAGTTTCCGAAAAGCGTAGCGCATTAACGTCCACGGCGAGCCAAGTTTCACTTATTAAAGATGCATCCCGAGCCGGCGGAATTTCTTCGATAAGAATACGAACACTCGAGTCAGGGTAGTTAGGAAAATAGAATTCTTTTCATTACCCCTTGAGTTCAAAATAATGTTAGAGACTCCAAGTGCTTCTAACGAGTATCATCACATTTTCCAGGTGGATGATCAAGATTCAAATTTAATCGATCCCATCGACCGCGTCGCGACGCGCGAGGAAAAGGCCGGGGGACACTGGCCGCGTAACAGAGAACCGGCCCCTATCTCACGAGGCATCGACACGAATTTTTAAGAGTAAAATGGCGTTATTCCATGGCGGAGGGAACGCGAACGCTAACCCGGCCTCATCGTTCGTTGATAAATTAAAAAGTAGCTTGCCAACGCGCTATCGGCAATCCTAATTGCACGGTCGTGAGCTGGCTCACTTTGTCATACGGCACGTCTTGGTAAAAAAATAATTAAACCTTTACCAGAGCCGAGCTTCGAGCACGCAAAATGCAAACGCATGATATTTTTATTAACTTCCCGTTTGAACGATAGAGAGCCGGGATAAGTAGTTTAATATAAGACTTTAATTGTTATCTGACATCTTATTCGGTTTACAGGAAAGTGGAGTAAGGGGTTTATTTATGCCCCGAGGAGGAGACCCTTTTTTTTCAGTTTAGCGAATGTTCCACGATGAGATCACCGCCGAGACGTTGCTTTTTTTCGAGAGGGTATTATTTATCGTACTTGGCAAGAAATGCAACGAATGTTCCCCGATAGGGGAACGGCCGAGAACAAGTTTAAATCTCACGGCCACGGGACAGATATTCACACTCGAATACGAGTATCCGTTAAGATAACGCGCGAACAGAGGATTGCAACGTACGAATGGACCTAAAAGCGACCCACGCGCTATCTTTATTTCTCGCTCGGCCACGTACTGGGTGCCTCGAAACAATTTCCAACTAGCTCGATCCCAGAGCGGATCACGCCTATCGAATCGGCGTCGTCTCATCTCAAAGTCGCGCGATCCTCGATAGGTACCGTCAAAGGACGTCTTCGAATTAAACTTGAAACGAGTCCTACGAGCGCGGGAGTGGATCCATGAGGAACGAGAACACGGATGAGTGTAAGAAGAAAAAAAAAATAAAACGAGTCTTCTACAGTTTCAACGAGTCAGTCGGCGCGGGTATCGGGTAAATCTGCGAATTAAAGTTTCCGGAAGAAAAAAGGGGGGCGTATTTCGTAATCCGTCGCGAGGAATTCCGTCAGTCTGAGGGAAGAAGATCCGTTATACGATCTCGGTAGAACGGGCGGGCGTGAGGGCGGCGGTCGGTCGTGTTTCTCAAAGACGATCGAATAAACCGAGGCGCGGCACGTTTCCGCCGTTTCGAAAGTAATTGGATCACCCTCTAGATCACGACTCCGGCTAGCGAGCAGGCCAATATTCGAGCGAGACCCGGGGGCCGTGAACATTACCCGGGGTTGGGACACGAATCCGCAATTACAAGACGCCGTACCTCCCCCCCACCTCCTCCGTCTGTCCCCCTCGCTGCTCGCGGTTCTTATCGAGTATATTTACGTATCGATACCGTTATCGGCGTCGCCTGCCCAGGCCGAGTGTCTACGGGTTCTCCTCTCACCTCGACCTTTTCGAAGTCGTACCGCGATGGCGACGACCCCGGGAATCCAGCCCGCAGCCATCCTGTTCTGCGGCCACGAAATTTCCTGCCGATGCCGGAGGAGCCGCGAGAGCGAGCGTACGTACGTACGTACGTGCCTATACGCGCGTCGGGAGATAAATCTCGGCTGCGGCGTCGATCGTTAATTACTCCCGGTGCTCAGGTGGGAAATCAGTTTCAGATAAATCATCGTGTACCCCCGCCGTTCCCCTTACACCCCGTTACACTCGACGGTGCACCCTCATCCGACCCGCGAACACTTTTCTCCCGTTGTTCCTTATGCTGGTACCGTAGCCGCGTGTACACATAGTATGAACGGCGCACGCGCTCGCGAGTCGAGATTTACGTGGCCGTTCGCTCGGTCGCGGATGCAAATGCCTCCCCATAAAGTCTCCCCACTGTCTACGCGATAATACGAAGCCGTACGCGATAATTGGACGGCAATGGGCGTGGTGATCCACGACGCGATGACGGTATCCCGCGCCGATTCTACTAAATGCCACGTGGACGCATCGGCTCTTGATTGAACGCGGTCGCGGTTGATGATAGTTTAAGACGCGTTTCATGTCTGCTGCGATATTGCGAGCGATAACTATTTCCTCCCGTGGATGATAATTAGACGGCACTAAAGCCACGTATACGACGGTGTTCGGTATATCTGAACGAGGAATGGTCGCCTAACCGATCAACCATTTCCTCTCGCCGCTTCGAGCCGTCGCATTCCGTTTTAATCAGCGCGGATTTAATTAAATTCTAAATCAAGCTTCTCATTTCGTTTGCGCTTCGAACAGGTGACGGTGATAAAAGATAGTATTTTTAAATCGTATCGGTCAACCATCGTGCGATGGAAATCCATACACCGCGTGTTCCCTTTGTGGCGACGATCAAACAGCACGGGAGAAAATAAAAATGAAACGAAAAATCGAGCTGCCCGATTAAGAGATTCCAGCCGCGAGGAGTGGACTATTTTTCTTCGTTGAAAAAACGCGCTACGCGTGTGGATACACTTCGTGTGAAAAAAGCGAGAGAAGTCGGTCAAAAACGCGAGAAGAATCGGAGAAAGAGAGAGAGATAGGAGGGAAAAAGCGTGCGATACGTTGACAGGGGATTTTTTTTTTCAAAACTGACCCACATTTCTGACTCGCACCGTTCCGGGGCGATGATCCAGTTCGCCGCGTCGCGTCTGGGATTGTCCGTGACGATTTTTTATCCCCGCGCGCTGCGTAACGCCTCCGGACGCGGCATCGGATGAATGAACCGAACGGGTGCGACGCGGTGTCGCGCTCTCGCTACGAGGCATCAAGTACCGAATTAACGAGGCACGCAGGTAGCCGTAACTCGCCGCGAGCGTCTCTATTACGAGGCCTGCGCCACAGCCACTCCTGTCCTTGCGCACCGGCATATACATGTACACCTGCACACGTAGGCGGCAATTTTCGATGCGGCACGATAAAAAATTGGTAGCCAGTGTCCTTGCCGAGCGATCGTTGTTGCCTCGTCGACTGATGCGCGCGACCGAGCGAGAAAGAGAAAATTACAGATAATGACGACGCTTTTTTAAACGCGTTTCATTATTTTTCTTAAGGGGTATTTAATTTAACGCTCATTCATCAATCGCGTCAATTTGATATTCATCTCCAAAAAGTCTACAGGACAGAAGGGATCGATAATATAAAAAAAAAAAAAAATACAAGTAGCTACTGTCAAACAGTAAATTATTGTATAAGTAATTTCATACTTCTCTGGATTTCAACCGAGTTCACTTTATTTATTGGACAAAAAGAGATATGATTTTCTCGTGAGGTGTAGACGCGAAGTTTAACATTACATCGACTGACTATTTATTTTGTGTAATAACAGGTTTTATGTTATCTTGTTCGTGAGAAATGACAGGCTGGTCGAAATGAAGCGGTTTGAGGAAAAACGTCTTTCTGGACAATTGCCCCGTGTCCTTACGTGAAACGAGGCTCTGCGTCAGGACAAATTTTGTTTTACCGTGAAACGCACAGGGTTCCTCGTATCGAGTTTCAAACGTTGCTCGTCAACCGAAATTTACGAAAGCCGGCGCTGTCAATAGAGGAAATTGGTTACGTGCAAGTCGCAATCATCAGGTTTGTATTGCTTAACGATCAATTTTCGTGAGAGCGAGTCCAAACATCAGGATGGTTAAACGAGTTACAATCGATATTAACAATTTCTCAGAAACCCTGGGTTTCTGTATACTTCAGCGTGAAATCGAGAAAGACGTTGAGGCGAATCGGTGGAAAACAGGAGGAACGAAGAGATAAAAAATCTTTCTCTTGCAACTGTTTCATAACAGGCTGGACTTTCAGACCGGCGAACAACGCGGTCTTTCGCCTACCCGGTAAGGGAACCCAACCCGTATTTTCCTCCTCGCCTTCTTCATCGTTTTTCCGTCCCCTTTAATTTTCCCTTGTGTACCACGCGCACGCCCCTTCGGAGGTCCGGTCACCCAAGCTACTTCCGTGAAAATGTATACCCACCAAGCGGGAGCAATAACGCCTTCGATGATATCTAACGTTACGACGTTGTCAGTATCTCCGCGGGGTGTCTTCAGCGCGACGCTGTTCCATAGAACTCACGATCACTCCCGAATCCGCCACCCTCCTCTAATAATAAGAATAATAAACCTCGGCGAAGGGAAATGCTTTCAAAAGTAGTTCCTATAACGATTTACACTAAATCTCTCCAGACTTATTTATATCCGAACATGAATATCAGATGAAGAATTGTACAGTTTATATAAACAGAAGAGAATCAAATCTTTGTATCCTGTACAGCTTCAATCTGTTGGTTTATATTTCAATGCTCCAGGCTTAAGCATTGGCAGCATCATCATATGCCGGAGCATTGAAACATAAACCAATAGATTTCTCACTACTTGTGAATATTGTCCCGCTAGAGAACTCACACATAAGCAGCAGTGGGTTCAGAATAATTGTCCGAAGCTGTACGTATAATTGGAATCCTCTTCCGGTCAGGAATCACGGCGAAACAATATGATAGACCACGGGGAAAGTATCTAACTACACGTCGTTATGAATATTGAAAGGGAAACTGTCCAAATGGGGCTCGTTAAGCGCTCCAGTTTTTCCGTTGCTCGGGAATTTGTTTTCCGCGCGGCGAATACGTCACCGTGCATGAATAATGGATGCCCGTCAGAAACATTTGGCTCGTTGCTCGAGTTTCCGTCCCTCGCGCCGACGGGGGATGATGCTCTTCGCACCTGCGCGTTCATATCGCAGGTGAATCGAGACGAGACGCCGCGTTGGTTAGACGCTGGCAGTCAGTCAGTCAATCAGGCCGACGCGACGGACGGACGGATGCGGTGGTAGGATGAGGACGGAGTCGCGGAAACGAGACGCGAGTCCAGACGCATTCCATCGTCGGCTCACGTTTAATCATTGATAGAGAGAGAATCGATCAAAAGCATTCCGTTCTTCGTTTGGCACCCCCGCACGGTTAATAGCAAATAATCTGTATAATGTATAAGCAGTCGACGCGCCTCTCGAAGTATGTGGCGGGTCGGATTGCGAGGAACGTCGAGGGCTGAACGGAGAGCTGCGAGTATCGAAAAGCAATAACGAGCCCACGTAGACTAGACGATACAATTACGGGGAGTAAGTGCCTGCAATAATGCGGCGAGGATTCGCGCCCGGGGATCGTGGTTTATCGGGATCGCTGCGACAGCCCGACCTTTTTTTGGTACTTAAACCGAGGGATAAAAACGTGGATCATTCTTGAAATAAAATCGACGTAAATAAAAAATAATTACTTTGCGATACGTACGAAATGAATAAAATGATTGAAATATTAGTAATATTAGAAGAATAAATTTCGAGAAAAATATCTTATCAGAATGCAATGAAGTACTTGCAGCAAGCTGTACCATGATACATGATATTCGGATTAAATGTGTAATTAATTTCTAATTCGAGTGTGAGAAAAAAATGTGGAATCTGTGTCATCGCTTAACAACGACGATTCCTGGCAGCGGTTTAGCGGGACGATCGCGCGGAAACCAGTAACGGGGATGTCGACTTGTTTCGCGTGGAAACCGCCACATGACATCGATACACTCGCATGCTTTCCCGCGTGGCGTGGTAACCGCGTCACTTGTACACAAGCCTACGCGGCGCGAACGAGCCGATGCAGTATACCGCTTTTATTATCGGCGTTCCAATAAGTGTTACCTTTGATCGAAGCGTCAACGCTAATGAAGTATGATCGCGGGATCAGGTGAAAACCGCGTAAACGAATAGCTCCATTAACGATCGGCGCGAGCCCTCGAAACGAGCCGGGGAACACGTCCTCTTGTGACTGTCAGCAGCCCAAATTGCCACTCTAAATCGACCAAAGTTTATGGCCGATTTTGTTGCATCGTTTCCGAAATTGAATAAGCGATACCAGTTTAACCTTGTTTAAATATATTGACGCACCGGTTCGCGTGAAAAATGAAATTTCAACGAAAACGTGTATTACTGTATTAAAATTATTACATCAGGTCTGAACTCACTGCGCGCACGTTTGATTTATCATATCAATATTGATTTATCTTCCTCCCATTTTTCGCATTTACCTTTTAAAGTGTTCGCATACTATTTAGATCTATTCTGCATCGGAACTATTCAGAACGCCCGGGGCGTGTTTTCGAGGAGTCACGACGTTCAAGCGGTAGTTGGATCAATTTTACCGAAGTTCCTTTAACGCGTTACCATCGATTCCGCGACGGTAAGTGCGGAAAAGTTAAGTGCAGGATGTGAATTTCAGTCAACTATTAGCAAAGCTTCTCCGCGCCACAGGGATGATCGATTTTAACTCACTTGCGGTGTATCAAATTTTCGCGATAAGAGTATCTAACTTCCTGCTGTCCTTTTTCTTCTAGAATTTTAAATTTACATATAAAATGTTACCCTTACCAGGAATCTTTTTATCTTCGAGTATCTCCTTCTTTCGGTTTAAGAAAATACCACGGAGAAAGTAACGCGTAAGTGGACGATATTTCAAATGATCACAAATTAAAAGCAAGAACTCCGTCAGCGAGGGATAATGGACGATCGGTCGTCGGGGGGATCGTTGCTGGCGGCTAATCACAATGTCGACGGTGCTTAGGAACACCGGGGCTGATTAAAAGCCGCGCGTTACAACGAAACCGGAGATAAATACAGGCGGCACACCTGTATCGCGCCATTGAGCATAGCCGAAACATCGCGACGCGATAGACCGCGGGGCGTTCGTAGCCGCCGAGAGTTTATTCGTACGGCTAAGTCGTTAAGTGCACTTCCAGTCGGATAATTGCACGGTGGTGCGCATAAATTTTGCGGAATAGTCGACGGTCACTCGGTTCGTCGGCGCTACACCGCTGGCCGCCGCCGGTTTCTAGAGGCCCCGGCATCCGGCGACCATTCGTGTACATCGGACAATCGAGCCATTTCAGCCGAATGCCGACCCTCCGTAGTTTCGAACGTTATAGGATATCGTAGCCGGCTAATAATTCCGTGCGAGTTGCCATGCGAGAAACTTCGGCCCGATCTGCCTGGCCACGTTTGATCTCGAACGAAGCCCCCATGGTAAACCAGATGACGGGGGGCGGAGAGATTGACCGAATAGAGACATTGACGCGTATGCACGACGTATAAACGACGACGGGACAGTGCGGCTCAAGACCAAACCTTAAATAGCTACCGGTCGACGTGCGGTGTTCGTGCCCACGCGTCACGTCCTCGAACCACGGTAATTCACCGAGTAAATTGACAAAGTTTCCTACGTGAAAAAGGAAACGCGGCACGTCGATCCGAGTTCGTCATTATACGAGTTCGTCTGCCTTGAAAATCGATGCGCTGTATCGCGCGTCAAGTGGAAAGCTACCTGTAAAACATTTTCGATTTCTTTTCGAGAAAAATATTCGCACCTTGACAAGCGTTTTCACGTCGCGATGGAAAGAGTCGTTTCCTCTGATCGGTTCAGATTTTTGGCAATTTATTCAGGCGAAACTCGGTACGGTTCAGCTTCTTCGGTGATCGAAAATCGGTGACATCGGTTTGGCGATTTTTGCGATAGATTTCATTACACGGTGGCAGTGTTCCGGCACGGGCGCGGTAACCGGAAAATTGCGACGACGCGCGACGACGATCGACTGGTAAAAAATTTCGGAGGAATATTTTTCGTCACGAACCGCCGCAAAATCGTCGGGCCAAGTCCGCGTCACAGGGATAACCGCATTACAATTTTAACGATGCGCCGGACGATTTTTTTTTTACCTCTTTGAAAAAGAATAGCCCGCGGCGGGAAACGAGACGCACTTTGGTACCCATAGTCCACCGGGGGAATCGAGCGGGAAAAAAGGCTCGAGAGGGACGCGCGCTAACGACGGATGTACACGGTATCCATGGCGTAACTTTGTCACGCGAAACGTTTCCCCCATTCCTAGAATTACAAAGAAACGCTTTCTGCGAAAGTGGAGAATGATTTCGAGAGGAAACGATTTTTGGGGCGAAACGCTGCCCGACGCTTCGCCCCTCCCCTGACTGATTTAATTGAATTGATTTAATTTAAAAGGTATTGACAGTATTTAATTTGCGCGAAAATGTAAAATTGTCTTAAAAGTGCGGTGCCCGGGTTTAATTCGTAAATTGGCGCCACACGTTTCAATTGATTCGGTGCAATTACTCTTCCTGGGATTCAAATCAAACGCACGCGAGGATCGAAATTAAACGTAAATTAAAGCTCGAATTATAACATGTAAATTGTTTAGAGTACGTTGCAAAGTGTCTGACGGCACCAACCGATTCGAGTCACATTGCGCAACAAAACACCTCTTTTTTGGTATCTATTCACGTTTCACGCGCGGCTTTGAAACAATACCGCAGCAAATCCCTGCGGGAAGCCCTTTTCGTTCGTAAAAACGCGAAAAAATGAACAGAAATAGGGATGGAGTGTTGTTCGCGGTTGAAACAAGTATGAATGTTACGTAACGAGTAGCGCAATTCGTATCCGAATTCGAATTCTCGCCGAATTGAATAATTCGAACAACGGCATTTAATAGCGCAAGTAGAATAGATCGAACATACTCAGACCGGCTGGTTAAGCTCGCATCAAGTCTTTTGTATTCTTTCATAAACACGTGGCCGCGGTCCGTAAAATTTCAGATTCTCAAAGGAGAAGACTTTCATAAAGGAAACAGTCCCGACTTAATTCCGCAATTACCCTTTGCCTCTTCGCCCCGTCCGTTCAACGCCCGCCACGTGGCTCGTTCTTATTTCTTATCAACGATAGCGGCGACCGGGGTTCGAGTAGCCGGGGCCGGTTGCACGGCCATTATTGCCAGGCCGAGCGGGAACGGAAGCGTTTTCAATACCCCTGGATCGGCCTTTAATTCTCTCTCCTTTCTGCCGAGGAATAACAGTTATAAACCTAGAGTGCTCTCTTGTACCCGTTGAACTCCATTACAAAGGGGTTGTGCTTTTTTCTTCCACTCTCTCCGCACACCGTGGGCGTTATCGCGGAAACAAATTACACCGTTTCCCATTGTAATTTCTTTTCACGGCTACGCGTGTGTACGTAAGTATTAACCGTGCATCCTAGGTTATATTCGTTGCCCTAGACAAAGCCGCGGAACAATCAACGGCCGGGATAGGGGAGGGGAACGTTTCCAAGGAGGACGGCGTGGGCGATCAGGAGGCTATAATCTTCTGATTATACGTTTCCGAATGGCGGCGCAGAATTTCGCCGCGTGCATCGACGCGATTACGATCGCGGTTTCACCCGATGACAATCCGACCTGCTCCAGATTTCCTGCGCCAATGGATTCAACCGTTTCGAGAAAACAAACGAAACGAACGAAAGACGAGGTCCGGTTGATTGAGTCAACATTCGATACGATTATTTTCTTTATCACTACTCTCCCGTAACTGGTTACTGTCCAAGGGAATACGGTGCAAGGAGTCATTAAATAATCAGTACGGCAAAAGGTGGCATTTATCGAGCTTAGCGCGAGCTACCTGGCCGAGGTAAAATCGACGCCAACCATCGGTTTGATACTCCTCGTCGCAACAAGGCCGAGATTACTGACGAGCAGCCATGGCCGAGTAATTGTTGGTTCTGGTATCGGTGTACGTTTTAGCGTGAACCGAGCGAGACAACGGCTACGTGCGTGCGTTCGCTCGCGTTCATCCCGATGCCACGGGGTAACAAGAATCTAGATAACGCGAACGTATACACCGTCAACAGCGTCGACGATCCAACAGCCATTAGTTTCGGCCCCGTTGCATTGTGCGTGCACCGCCGGGCCAACGGCAGATATGCATTTTTCAACGATCGTTTCCCGAATGATCTCTCAAACGATTTATGATTCATCCTTCCGCGCTGCTCGCTCGTACGGATCCTCGACCTACCTCGCGACTCATCGCCGCGATTCCATTTGTTCGCGCGACACGAACCGTCGGATAGCCATCTGCGCGAATGATTAATGCCTCCTTATCTCGGCGTGCGTTCTCGCGAAACCGACGCAACCGCAGCCACGCGTTCTGCCATTTGTTATTAACCACGAACGAAAGGCATCGAACATTGAACGATCGACGGTAACGTTAACTGACGAGTTTACAACTAATCATGTCACGCTTGCTACAAGAAAACGTTAAGTGGAAGCGAAAGAAGATTACGTTTCGATCTTATATTTGATTAATGAACGCAGCCCAGTGATTATAGATCGCGGCATCAAGTTTGCGTGTGCTCAACAACTCTTTTGTAATTGCGATGAACTTTAATATAATGTTCTCTACGCACAGTGCTTACGTACTCGCCGAGTTTGTAAGCGAATTTACCGGCGACGTAATTACGATCGCGACGAACAGTGAAAATTCTTTCAGCTGTAGGCGCGATAATTATACCGAATCGTTTCTCGATTTCTCGGCCGAACCTGTCTGTCCGGCATCAGATGGGATTCATCACACGATAATCACCGTCCCGAGCGTCAAGATCCCGCGCGTGATACGAGACGAAGGAACGGACAGGCCGGATAGCCGGTGCGAGCGAGCGTGTCTTTAATTACCGTCAGCGAATATTTGCAGATTAACGACGGGAGCCGGTAGCGCGGCACCCGGTAGCCGAAATGAAATGAATGTCCGTGAGAAAAAACGAGCAACGCGTCCTTTTCCTCGGAGGCAGCAGCGGAAAGAAGGCGAAGCGGAGGACGAGGGAAACAAGCCGGCACGGCAACTCGCGTGTAAAAATTTCGCGTTCCTTCGACTCGGTGGCGTCCGATATAACGGGGCACCGCTCCGCTGATATTCAGCTGACCCGATCACGGAAAGAAGTGGGAAGCCAGCGAGAAGATAGGGAGGAGCCGGCATCTCCGGTTTAATAAGATTCAAGATCGGACTGTATGTGGCCGCGCTCGCGTGTATACGTATACACGCGTCGCATACAGGTAGGCCGCGGAAAGGGTCGCAGCACAATTCGTGGCCGGTATCAGTATGCACGTTGTGCCACCGGCCGATCATAATTAGCATTTAATTAATTCGACTAATGTGCGAAACACGTTTATATTTACGACAAGGTAAGCCCGGCAGCCTGGCCGAGTCTTGCTTTTCCCCCGTCCAACCTGTCCGGGAATATTCCCCTTCGCCGCGTCGCGTCGTCGCCGCGCCACGGTATGCCGTGTATTACGCGCCGTTGCTTCGTTCGTGTGGCTCGCGTGTCCCCGCAGCGACGCGCACGCATACAGACGTCGTCGCGGGCGCGGGTACGTGTATCGTGAGCACGAACTATGGACACCCGATTTCGGCGTTTGATCGATTTACGAGCCCAACACCGGGACAAAAAGGCACGGGCTCCCGTCCCGTTTCCACCCTTCGGACTCCATCCCTTTGAGATCGCGCGACGTAGAAACGCAATTAATTCGGCTCGATTCGAAAACGAATCGGTGGAATCGAAATTAATTCCGCGCAGAGGAGGCGGCCGTCTAAGCCGTTTTGATAATTAGCGCGAGATCGTCACGCGATTGCCGCGCGAGACGCTCGAGGCGCGTAGGAAGAATCGCGCCGAGGCTCTCGATATTTCGGATCGATAACTGATACATATTTTTGCATATTCAAACGCGAATCGGTTCGACGGGGAATATTTACGCGTCGTTCGGACGTCCCGAATAAAACCGTAAACAATTTCGCCGAATTTGTTCGATATCAAACCGATTCAGCAGGTACGAGGAGAGCCGAAGCTACGTGGCGGCGATTCGTGTATCCAAGGGAACCGTGTTTCGAAGGAGAAACGATTCGAGAAAGGAGCGCGGCAGCGATAAGAAACTACCGCGCCAATTTTACGCGCGACCATTGTGCCGTCGCGTCTGGTATCTAGGATCGAACCGGCGCGGCGGCCTTCGGGCGTCGCTGAAACGAAACTGCTGAAGAAAAAGCCCGAAGGACGTTTCTCCTTCGAGGGTCAGCGAGGAAGCCGGATACCACTTGGTCGCCCGAGCCACTCGACGAACTCTCTCACCTCTGCTCTTTCTCGAAAAACCACGGAAGAATACGTGGCTCGTCTCTTACCTACACCTCCCGTCGTTTCCTTCCTCCCTTCCGATCGCTGACTAAGCAACGCAGCGTAACAGCCGCCATGTTCATAATCGCGAACACAGCGGCGATAGCGACGCGTGTCGACGACCGTGTACACACGTACGTAGCGTGTGGCTACTAGCATCGCGGCTGACGCTCGCGAAAGTAGCGCACGTATAAAAGTACCCTTTTCCTTGGTTGGAAGAGCCGTAGGATTCCCACTCGTTCATCCTTCGCTCCTCACGGTCTCTCCTCGTCCTTCCTTTCCCTCTCGCCGATCGTTCTCTGTGCGTGTCGAGCGCTCTCGCCTCGCCCTCTCATCCTCTCCACCGACGATTCTCTCCTGATCCCTTCCCTCCCCACTGCCTCTTATAAGGACGCAGGAAACCTGTTTATTCTTACGTCTCGCAATGGGATGCCGCGGTCTGCCGAGAGAAGGCTTGCAGCAGGCAGCCAGCCAGCTTCCAAGCGCGAGAGGATGCATGCACGCGGGAGTCTCGACGAAATACCAACCCCACTTGTCTGCCACCGAGCTCCGTATGTTCCTCTTCACCTCCTCGCGGACCGGGAACTCGGCGATCGTCTCATTCAGCCACGCCTTGGTGGCAAACTTTACGCCCTTGACTGCCACCCTATCGAATATTTCAGTCGAGGACCGGGCTCGAGTATGCTGACACCGGTAGGGGTGTTGGGCGAGGAACCGGAGTATGAGAATAGCCGAAAATCGCTGCTTTGAATTTTACTTCACTCGTGCAACACGAGGTTTATGGATAAACGATGTCTTATCAGAAATATATAACAGCGAAGTTCTAAGCTTAACGTTCTACAGAGGAAGTTTATCAGAGACAAGTGAGCTAGGTACAACAGGTTTCAAATGGAGACACAAGGGAACCTGACTAAATTCAATTCTTATAGAGACAATTCTATCCGAGAGGATTTATCAGACAATTAGTTGCTAAACTGAGGGAAACAAATTGTTTTAGAACGAGGGGGGAACTGGAATGGAAACACCTGACGGGCTGAGATGTAGAAACTCGAGCCTCGGGTAAATTCTCTAGGTGCGTGGCAGCAGGGTGAGAGCGGATCCCCGGGACAAAATTGACTGCGAGGAAACGTAGTTGCGGACCGTGTCAGAAGGACAAAGAGAGTGTCGAGAAACTATGGAGATGGGGCACCTAGCCTCGAGAGGCGCGGAACAGAGGACTGAGAGAGAATAAGAAGAGCGGTGTCGCCGTGTCTGGACGAGAGCGCGAATTCCATCGCGTCGCGATCGGGTTGCTTAGAAAGCCGGCCGCACTCCCATGCCTCGCACACACATCGAGGATGGGAAGACGCCGTATACAAGCGGCAAAACGGGCTAAGAAGGCGGCAAAGTCCTTCCTTGGCCTTCGTGGATCTCTCTTTGTCTGGGCCTGAGGGACCGCACCGCCGCCGCCGCCGCCGCCACCATCGCCTAGGCATCCGAGCGCACAACCTGTTTCACTCGATCGTGGTTAGAGCGCAACGTCCATTAAAGACCGTGCTAAGTTATACGCTGTAATAACACCGTTCGGACCGTATGTCAGAGGCAAATTAACTGAGAAGACCGTCGACGCGTTGATCTGTCAGCGCGGTCTCGCAGTGACTGACCAGTTTCGAGGAAACCGGCTAACGCGTTTCATAGCCTCTAAGGGCAAACATAAACTACGATGCGTCGCGTTATTACTTTATTTCCTGCCCGGCCATGAATTCTAATAGGGCGGGATAGCTGACAAGATCGTGGCCAACGGAATGCGAATCAGTCGGAAGAGGAAGTTGCCAGTTTATCGCGAAGGGATCCTGCATACTGACGACGGTATCAATAGGAATAATAAAACTACCAACGTCGTTTATCATGATTCATTTCGTTTAAATCAATGTAAGAGGGAATTTCGATTCTATTCACTCCGAGCTTTGTAAGGATATTCGAAGGGGAACAGAAATCGTTTCGAGATACATTTCGAAAACGACAAATCTTTCGAGCGCTACGACGAGGTTCTTGGCTGTCCATAAATCGAAATGCAGCTCGGGCGAATTGAAATCAGATCTCGATTTCGGTTTTCAATACCGTCCGCGGATGCACCGCTGTCGGGAGTCTCGCGCCAATGCGCGTACCTACCGGTTCCCGAGATAGCTATTGATACTCATCGGGCTGTACGTCTGTGTCGCTTACAGGCTATACTTCGGATAACTATCGTCTCGGATGTGTACGGCCGCGTCAGGCTCGCCTTCGCCTGAGAATACGATTATACGCCATAACTCCTGCGTTATTGTGCATTTCCTGCCGGTCTATCCGCGATACGTTGCCCGCTGATTTTTTCCATAAACATTCAGTATACTCCCGCTGCCACCACCGCCGCCGCCGCCGGCTACGTATTTTATCCGTTTTATTCTCCCCGAGACGCGAGGCTGACTAGTAAGCCAGCTAAGCCCCGGAGGGATCGAGCAGCGCATTACATTTATAATCGTCGTCACTCGTGTCTTCTCGCGTAGCCTTCCCATCCGCGAATCAATTATTCGTCGAGTCACTAATAAAACGGTGGAATCACGGCGCGCTATGTCTGTCGCGCCCCCTGCTACACCCGAGATTCGAACGAGCAACCGTGCCGCACAGTTTCATCGCTTCGTTGAACGTAGCAACTGTGTAACTGCCGACCCAGCGGGTGGAGGAGACAGAGAGACAGGGAGAGAGGGGCAATGAATGAGACGCAGAGAGATTCTAACTTCGCGAAGTCTTTGCCTCGGACGATTCTCTGAAATTGTATAATATGGTGGGAAGGGGAAGAGGAAGTAGGCCACCGCACTTTATTCCCATCCCTCCGGTTCCTTCCCGCAGTCGCCACGGAGAGCGAGAAAGCCAGCCGGCCGTAACGTCGAACTTCTGCTAAATTAATTTCCACCGATTTACATATGTCGGCCTCTATCGTTATGATAACAATATGTGTCCCCCGGACCCCGGGGCCTCGACTCCGAGCCGTGTTTCCCTACGTAAGAGGATTTACTCGCCGCTCGGGGGGGTGAGTTACCCTCGTCGTCGGGGAATCGATAACCGAGCCGCCGAGATGGACGAAAGATCGCGAACGTTTCGATAACTAATGGATACCGGTAATTGGTCGCGTGGCAGGAAGGAGAATTAGCGACTCGTAAAACGTTCCGCGCGAAATTGCTTCGCGAGAGATCTTTAACGGCGCTATAGTTCTGCCAGCCGGGGGAAAAATCCACGAGAATTTTCTTAACTTCGTCGCTGCTCCCGAGATAGCTAGCTAGCAGGAGCCTGGCAACGTTTTGCCGGCTCTAAAATATTTATTCGGCTATAAAATATATTGTTGTTAGAACGGGCCGGGTTCGTTACCGAACTCTGAGCACGTCTATTCTGCAGCACACCGAGCGCTGAACCGTAGATCGCACGTAGCTAGTTTATGGAGAGGAAGATGGAGCATGAAAACAACCGCGAAGAAACGAACCAAGTACGTACGTACGTACGTATAGCTTTCACGTTAGTTGCTATAACTTTACCAATCATGAATTTATCTGAAAAGAAGTTCGATACTTTATGGCCAATCTCTTCCTTATTTCGGAACGAGATATCTATATAATGTTTCAAGTTAAGTTTGTTGTATCAGGAACTACGACAATTTGTTACGTGTCGAATAGACATGAATAAAGATTGCAGTTTATGAAAATTAATAGAAACTTCAAGAATTAGTAAGAATAAAATGATGGACGATTTCTTCTGTTCCTTCGAAATCATCCCTTCAAAAAATGATTCCTTGCTCTTACGAATCTCGTTTCGATTTAATTTAATTTTATCGGGGTATCAATAGGGCCTTTACTTATCATCTTGAATTTAGTCGATTGACGGTGTACGTGGATTTGATAGATGACACATTGAATAAACTTGTAACAATAGACTGAGCTAGAAGTATAAGTAATTATCACCTTTCCTCCTAACGTCAGTGAGGTAGAAACGTAACGGTTTCGTTTCGCGTGAGCGTCGTTGGCAAATATGTACGTTCGCAGGCTACTTGAACAACGCCCTTCCATAACATAATCAGTCGACAATGTATTTATCGGGCCATCTCGACACAATGCCCATTGTCCAACGATGCCTGTTTTCGCGCCGCCACACGCGACTGACGCGTTCAGTTACCGGGTCCTGCGTGGCGCCGCTACCGCGGTAACACTTATTGTTTACCGTTGACGAACGAAGGCCTCTTCTCTCTTTCGCTCGGGTGAACATTGAAACCCTCGGATTCTCATCGGGCTACGAAAATGTATCCCCAATAAGTTTGTCGTTAGAACGAAGCTGCGTCGAAGTTTGCGAAATTTAAAGAAAGAATCTAAAGTGCCGTCCCGAAGATCCCTAAGGATGTCGAGAATCTTGAAAGAATTTACATAAACAGGGGCTAAAGAAGTTTTTTCCTTTCGGGTATCATCGTGAAAGAAAATACATTTTAGTTTATCCTCGGATTCGAGTTAAAAAAAAAGAAACAGAACAGATTGAATCGAATTTGTTAAAACTTTCCGTCACTCGGCAGTTGAGCTACTTTGATACTGCACCGGATCAAGCTACGGGAAGAAGAGCATACGCCCCGCGCGCACCCGAAGTTGATGACGCGGAAAGAACAAGTTTCAGTATTTTCACGTATTGCCTGCGACCGGTTCGCGGAATGCAGGCGAATCGTGGAAGCTTCAATATTTCAACCGTATTCTTTTCCCCGGGATATGTACGTCTTCGAGCTTCTTTTTCCGCTTTTATGAAACTTTGGGACGGGGGACGATAAATAAGTCCGTTTTCGCTGGCTTTATACGACTCGTGACTTCCCTACCCGTCTTCACCCTTTTTGCAGCGATACGATAAACATACAAGCGGGACGTAAAGCATAGAGGAGAATGGAACAGGAACGAGACTGTTTCCTTTCTCTCTCCCCTTGTCTGCTTCCTATATGAAACTGGCTCGCATTTTTAACGGTATTCTTCGCGACGCGGCTGCGATTCACTGATAGAAATCGAGTGTCACTTTTTCCGTCAAATTGTAAACCGATTGAACATAGTTACACGGAATGGGACACGCAGCTATCGATTGGAGGACAATATCCATTGTTAAGGAAAGCTTATCCGCACGATGTACCGTGTCCAACTATTGACATACGCGTCCCACGGTATTGTAAAGCTGGCGCTACCGTTCGAAAATGTTTCAACGTTTCGGGATAAAGCCTTTCTGTAAACTCGGAACGTTTAAGCCAAATATCCGAAGAACTCCGATAATGCTCGCATTACAATCGTCGCAGTTTTTCGATCAAATTAACGGAACTGGGTTGACCCTCTCCGATAAATTGTCCCGCGCTCTGATAAAAACAGGAACTACCTCGAGAGTTGATCGACGGAAGGAACAAAGAGACCGTACGATGTTCAACAAAAATACGGAAGGAACGGATAATCTCGGGTCACCAAGCAACGATTAGATGAACATGTGACGCGATCACGGTCGATCGGATTCGGAGGTCCAATTTTTCTTCGTTAAGCCGTTACACCGCCGAGAAGAGGAATCTCTCGAACCGTGTAACTCGAAAAGGAAAGGAACGAGGAGAGACGCAAAAAACGATGAACCGCCGGGGCCGCTATCGTCCGAGGAAACGATTTGTGTCATCGATGAGCCGAGGGCGAACGTGTCCTGTGCGGAAGGATGCGGAGAATTCGGATTCACCCACGATCTCGCGCCATATTCGGCGATATCGAAGTTTCCGCAGGAAAGTTCTGTGAAATATCAGTTCGGGAACTGTACCAGTCTGTGTCCACCTCGAGGAAATAAAATCTGCCAGATTACGGAGGAGCCATGCTCGGTATGAACCGACCGTACCAAAAGCGAGCCATGACCAATCTTGGCATATTGCGAGCAGAGTCTTTCAAGCTTCCAGGAAACAGAATGGCAGTTGTATCTTACGAAGGATACACACTGTCTCTTTATTCGGATATCTTCTGTTTCACCCAGTAAATTCTGATTGGGCTTTCGGTTTACGTTCGGCACGTTCGCGACGATATTCATTTCCCGCTGTCTATATTTATTCTTATTGCGCAATTTTGGCGCCAGACGTCACATAATTCACGGCCTGACATCAAATTCCCCCGTCATACGCTTTGAAAGGGGGGCGCGAGCGCGAACGTTATTGGTAAAGGTTTAAAATTGCTTCTTAGCTTTGCACCTGGTGGAGGCCGGGTTCCTTTACGAGCGCGATTCGTTTTGGCGCAGTCGGCGAACACGCGATATTTATACGTCGTTATTGCCCGTGCAATGGCTCTCGCGCGGGGACAAGCGCGCGGCTTTCAGTTACATCTGGGAGCAATAAACCCGGAACGGGATGCGATATGTTATAAAAAAAAAAGAAATGGAATAGCGCGACTACCGTGGAAACGGTAAATTTTTACCTGCGCCATTGACAGTTCTTCCATATTTTTTACACATTTTTCATATCGCTGACGCAGTCCGTAACTCGTTACAAGAATTTAACGATACTAACGTGCCTATTATCATGTAACGGAATAAGACATGTGTGTGTTAGATAAGAACTCTTCTATATAGAATTTTATCATCCTCCTTGGTACACGTAATCAGTTAAATGGCCCAGAAAAATTGAATCATCCGAAAAAAACAAATCCGTTGAAATCGAGCTTTCCGCGAGCGTGGGATCAAATGAAAACTCGGCGGACTTTTTGGCATCGTTAAGAAAGCGGGAACGCGGCGAGCCTCATAATCGCCGTAACGTAATTTCATGCTCCGGTTGTACCGTAATTTTTGCGCTCGTAACGTAGCATCGTGAATGCAACGGCAATCAGGTGAAAATTCCCGCGTATAGGTACACGACCGTCCCCGTTTGTACGCGTCCACAGGGTCATATTAAAGATTCGCGACCGCACACTGTCGTGCATAATAAAGACTCGGCGATGTGTGCGAGCATGCGTGCGAAATTCCGCGCACCGTCGAGCACGTACGAGCGGCACGCAGCGGCCGCGCGAGTGTGGGTGAACGCGGCGGTAGAAAGACAGAGAGAAAGAGAGACAGAGAGAGAGAGACCCGGTCTCTTGGCTACGTGGTCGTGGAACAGCAACGTGTGCTCGGCCGTTGCTGATTGCCACGCTGCCGCGGGAGGAAGACCGGGGCATGTTTGCCGACAACAAATAAACGAAAATAAAGTGGCCCGAGTAGCTACTCCGGAGCCCCGGCAGAGAGATCGGCTTCAATTTATACAACTCAGGGTTCGGACTTAATCTGGGAGACAGATTTACACCCACGGACGCGGACCGAGAAGGGGAACGATGCAAAAGAAGAAACGAGAACAAGACGGAGGAGGCGGTCGATGCTGGAAGAGGACGAGCATCGGGAAGAAGGCCTGCGCGAAGGTGGTACACGTAGTAGAAGAACGACAGAAGAAAGAGGATACACCGGTGTTTACTCGAGAATTCTCTCCCCGGCATCGACTTTTTCCACCGCGCGGACCCGCCGGGGGAAGAATCGAATAGAATCGAATCAGTCGGTGGACAATAAAGACTAATTACCGTCGATATCGTTGTGTACGTACGTTCGGGAACGTGTGAGCTCGATAAAGTCGGCGAGAGAGGAGGTTCAAGCAAAAAGAAAGCGTGCGACCTCCTGCTCGTCCGCCGGTCGCCTTCGTGGAACTGATAACTCCTCCGTCTAGAGCCGAGCCTTCTAGCCGGGGTTGAAAAATGACTCATCCATCTCTCGTAATTAATTATTCGAATCGCGGCCGGGTTTATGCGATCTGTTTAATACCGCGCTCGAAACTTTCGTTGTCCTTAATAAATCTCGCGGAGAGGAACGCGGCACGCATCGCCGGAAGATACTTAAGGATATTTAAGCGGAGTCGTTGACTTAATACCGTTACATTGGCAAAACCATTGTTTCGGCTCGATATCGATCTTCCTGCGAATACGGACGACGCGCGCGCTTAATCTTATACCGGTCGAATGACAAGCCCGCTCAATCTTGCCGTCGAAACGAGTTCGGCGCGCATCCAGTCACCGGTCACCGCATAGCCCGCGACGCGAATCCTTCTCGTTCAGTTCACCCGGCGATATAGAGCGAAAACGATCGGGCACGATACCGTGGGACGTTCGAGTATCGACAAACAAGTTGTAGCTGCGAGACACCGAGGCGACTAAACCCTCGTCTCCTGCTTCCTAGAACCGCTGCATGCCACCTGAACTGACGCTGTTTCAACACCGCTTCGCCACGTCCGGATAAACCGACGTAATGGATAAACCGATACGTATATATATATATACATGTACGCGTTTCGCTCCGGGTGTTTCTCACGAAATTCCCGACACTTGTGTCCGCGGGTCCAAGTCGCGGCAACTGGCCAGACGTTATCTGCGCGCGTTTGTTTATCCCGAGGCCCGGCGAGCCTGCGGGGACCTTCTGGCTAAGTTGCATATTAATAAAAGTTCCAGCAAATTAGTTTAGTTTCACTCGCGGAACGGAGTTTAGCCCGGACTTCGCCGGCTGTGTAACTTGCACGCGGGACCAACCATCCCGTGGCCCGTTTCTCGCAATTCCTTCATCCCCGAAATTTTGTGTCGCCTCAGATAAACTCGGTCGAGATTAAGTGCCGGCACCCCGGCGAAACGGAACTACTGCTACTACTACCACTACTATTACTACTACTCGCTGCTATTTGCGTCTACTAATGATGTTTCAAATTAGTTTCGTATATGACTCGATTAAATATAAGACGCTCGCGAATAAATTATTACAGGAGCAAATGTTTGACGCGGGACCGTTTGTTTCCCACAAATTGCCCCTCGCTGCTACCACGGTTTCCCACGGTATCGCCTACGCTCCCCGGCTGCAGGACGAACGCGCTACAAATTCGTTCATACGTCTTGACTCCCGGCGCTTCTTAACGTCCGCCGAAGTGACCGAGGGGAAGCCGGCGAGAGAGGTTCCAGCAGAAGTGCAACGCTCGGGGAGAAAGAGAATTGCACCTGGATTGTGTTCGCAGCTTCCCTTCCGCAAACCCGGAAGGGAAGTTGTAACGATATATCAAACCGAGTTCTGTCTCTTCCGCACCATGGCCCACTACGGATTCTACCTTCTGTGAACTCTCTAAGTTACGCGGGTACTTACGCGTACCTATACCTACCCTCCGAGCTTCGGCTTTTCGCGTGAATACAAATGTACCCTGTCCCCGCGACCAAATGTGTCTCCTCCGCGCTACCCCCGATGCAAATGTATATATTCAAATCTGAATTGGACCGCCCTTTGCTCGCGAACAGCTTCTCTCCTGAAAACTCTCGTCATGTTTTGACCATTAACTTGAAAGCAACTCGAAATTTTGAAATGGTTCAATATAGTTTCGTAACATACACGCGGTACGTGTTATACTCTTTATAAACGTACGTATATATGTATACATATATTTAGGATGGAAGCAAGTACTGTAATAATTTATAATTATTTACTAATTGCCACTTGAAATTCTAATGAAACTCCGAGTATTCGGATTTCGGGCGCAAATAACGTGGGAGTAAGAAGCACATTCCACAGAGCCATAACTCCGGGGTGAAAACCGTTTCCAGCAGTACGATCTCATACATCCGGGGACGAATCATGGCGGTAGGACGGCAAAACCTTACAGTTCAGATAATGTGATTAATAGGACTAAACGTTTCTCATCCTACGTAGAATATCGTCGATAAGAAACGTCTCTGTTCCGTAGAGACACTATATCAGTAGTTCCTTTTTACTAAATTTTTCATTTCGGATCGAGGTGTATTTAACCGAAGCAATTTATGCTTGCGTTTCGTATGGATAAACTTGAACTCTGTCAAACAACTTATTAACATAAGTTGTGGAGATAACAAGGTATATAATAAAGTATATAATAGGATAAATATTGAAAAATTATCATAATTTGTGAAAGGATTAAAAATGTCTAGAAATCAGTTCGGGTCAATGCATGAACTTTGAAATTGTGCCTAACGCTAATGCTAGGTACTGAGGAGGAAGCTGGGCTTTGCTTATACAGCCGGTTCCTTGATTTCGCTATCCTTCGGCTTTCATATTTCGCTACGTAAACTAGACAGTGCTAGATGTACTAACGAGGGCTTCTACGTACCCTCGGTGCTACCGCGTCAGACGGCGCGATTTCAATGCTCGCATAAACTGAAGAAGCTTCAAGTACGTAACAACCGTGTGCCGCGTACTAACACAGGCTAGCACGGCGTCGCGGCGGCAACAGAAGCTGAGCTAGATGATCAGAAGAAGCGTCGAGTATGCTGTTAGGCTGAACGGCAAAGAGGATCGGGAAGATACCGGGAGCGAATACGCTCCCCCGTGCGATACGTGCGCGTACGGAAAACGTGTCTTGTTAAAACGTTCAAAACTGAACACGCGAATATATACAACCCGGTAAATATTCTTTATTCCGTTAAATTAATATTATGACGTCCGGTGGTTCCACGTTCATGCCATGCAATAAATAAATAGATGAACATGAAATACAAAAAAATCATGTACTTATTTACATATGTGTATCCTCACAATTTCGAGTAAGTAGAGAGACA
>SHCU01000229.1:133169-154333 GCA_004307685.1 Ceratina australensis | reverse complement strand
GGCAGGAACGGGCGCGTCGTGTCGTCGAATCGAGTCGGCCGCGTAGCGTGTGCATATACGCAAAAGGACGCGCGAGACGCCCGGCCAGGAGATGCATAAAATAATAACAAGAACAACGCGCGGTGCGGCGAGGTACACCGAGGCGTAGCCGCTGGCACGAGGATGCACCGATGCGCATTTAACACGCCGTTGACTCGCCTCCGACCCGGCCGCTGCCGCTAAATTATTCCGACGTACGAACGAAAGGAACGTCCGCGACTCTTTGAGGAGGCCGCGCGTGATCGCGCTACCGGCGCGTAAATTAATAAAACTCTCTCGCTCTCTCCGTCCGTCGTCGTCGCCGCCGCCGCCGCGCGTCAAATTAACCCCTTGGCGCGCTCGAGGGGCGGTCGTCGCGTGATTCCTTTTCTGCGCTCGGCGCATCGTAATTTGTACGACTTGTTTCCTCTCTCGCGCACGGATCGCTACGACGGCGTAGACAAATAGGCGATTCCTTATTCGAGCTCAACTCGATTTCACGTTTGACCCCTGCCAGGTAGAGAATTTTCCCCCCGGGATAAAAAGCGGTATTTATTATATGCATAATACCCGGGAATCACGGTGAACTTTCTTACCGTCTACCCGGCGCCTGTCATTTCGTACTCAACTTCGGTAATAAAAATCTCGACCGGGATCGCGAAGTTTCAACCGCGTATCTTCCAAGAAAAATAGAGGACCCACTGCCGGATGGGAAGTGGTCGCCGCTAACGAACTTTCAGCGACGACCATCAAGCGCAACGCGTGCTTAGAACTCGAGAGAAGTCTGTCCGCGGTGATCTCTCCGCGCGCGCGAGTCACTTCGTTTCCGCTTCGTTCTTGACGCGCGACGAATAACACGGCGACGGCGTAGCGCAGGAAGCCTCGAGCCACGGATGTAACGTCGCTTCCCTCGGTCCCGCGATTCCGCTAGGAAATCTCTTCAGCAGCTGGCTCGCCGAACAAACTTCTGCGACGCGCAAGATGCTTTCCGCGGAGGGAACTCGGCCTTCCTGCCGGTCGGTGAAAATTCGTCGCGGCGGTGGCCGCGACGGTATGACACTTTCAAGGCGACGCCTATTGTGCTCGCGGGCGTCTTGCTCGTTCGTCAAGGGGAATGGCCCCCGGGAACTTTACCGACGGAAACGGTCGTTGAGAAATTGTCTTCGTCGGTATAAAAGTCGCTCGGACATGTAGTACGTACAACGAAAGTAACGACGAAGAAGCCACTCCGCGTTGTGGAGGGACGGATGGAAAAAAATAAAAGTAAGAGGGTTCCGTTTAGTCAGAGTTCCCGGTTTGTTTTTCTTAACGTTTCAACTTTCCGAGTGCACTCTCGCGACAATTTCGAGATTCGATAAAAGGGAACTGATACGATCTCTCGCGACGCTTTGTCGGAGGAATGGCTGCGAAATTCGAGAAGAAATGTCTTAGGGAAACGAGGGAGAAAGAAGAAGAGGAAGAAGAAGGCCACTGTCCCGGGAATAAAATAGTGGCCCGAGGCGAAATGGAAAAAGAGCGTACGGAGCACCGATGGAACGTTTTCGGTACGAAATGACGAACCGGCGGATAGAGGAACGGACCGAGAATAAGATAGTGAACCGGCGTGTAAGAGTAATCGAACCATTTTCGCGTAAGGGGGATCGATAACGCGGACCAGATAAGGGCGGAGTGCTATATCTGTCTAATAAATGGGAAGAAGCAAGGGGTTAGAAAGAGTTACGTAGTGATTGCAGCTAGAATCGGAAACCACTCGGATAAAAAACGGGCGAAACTAGGTGACTAATGGCTATAGCTCCGACAATGTTCACCGACCAAAACGGCTTCCCGTTCTCTTCCGCGATCACATTTGATGTTTTCATTTCATTAGGAAAATGCTAACCGTGGAAATGCAATTTCCACGTTACCTGTATTTTTTCTCCTTTAATCATGAAGTACATTAGAAGTAACGCAAGTGATTAAAGAGATATCGGCAAATCGAGATTTCCATGAAAAAACGTACCTTCGTAAGGAAGTCTAGATAACGCTAATTCTCGAAAGAAAATTTACCCCAACGATGGCGTCGCCGATGGAGACTCTCGACGCATTTATTAGTCTCTTATACTCTATGAACGCATTTATTATCATGCCGTATCTCGTGACCAATTTACAGCGTTAATTATCACCAGACATAGTACCGTGGAACGGGCGTAAATATCTCTGTTTAACGAGCCAGCTCGAGTCATTCCTCTGGTTATTGGTTATTCGCCGATATACGAAATTTACGGATTCATACTACGCGCTCGTGAAACATCGAATTACTTCATAGCGCGTCTTATACCGGCGGCGTCTCCCACGGGCGAGGTAATTACGATTCGGTATAGCCGGCTTGTTTTTCGCGGCGGCTACTCGAAGGACGTTAATCCGTTCTTCGGAGAATAAAAGAGACGGAATCATTCTTGGTTCAGTGGCCACCTCGGGGGAGCGAGGACGCGGCTGCGTCGGGACAACTTTTGCCATGGACGAAAACAAGTCGGTTAATGAAGCGTACAGTACCCAGACGCATGGCTTCGTGCCGCACGAGCATCTTCTATGGGCAGGGTTCTCTGCACCTGTCGCCGAGCGAACGCCGTCAGGAACGACCTCGGAACATCTTCCGCGATAACGTACGCGATCGTGCCACCGGCACCCATGGCTCACGGCTCTCCCCCCCGCGTGTAGAGAAAGCTTCTTGGAACCGGCGTACAACCTCGCGTCGTCAGAGATTAATAGTCCCTCAACTAGGAGGGTGTGGGTCGGCTTGAAAGAAGTGCTTCCGATACCTCGATGCGATCGACACGTTCACCCATGATTTCATTCGACGCGACAGCTGCGTTAATTGTAGCACACGAGTTCTCAAATCTCGTACAAATTTTTAATCATTTTTCTGAATATTACTCCTATATATTTTTAAATATCATATAAATTTGTCCATTTTTACTTCGAATTTAAATACAGGATTATTTCAATTAAACTTTCACTTAATTCAGTTGAAAATTTTTTCGTCCGAAATGCTAGAGGATAACCGGTTAACGCGTTAATCCGATAAAATTTCGACTGGCCGCTTATAAGGTCAGCGATACCTACGCAATGGAATGTCGGAAGATAACCTGTAGAACGAACGCCAAATGAGACTCAACGCGTTTCGCGCGATGGCCATTAGTCGAGTTTAAACGTCGTAGGAAAGCTTGCACACGAGGATAATACGGAGGTAATGACATTGCACGCGTGTACCGGAGCGAAGGCTGGCTGCTACACGCTACTCCGATGGACCCGTTTCCTTTTTTCTCTCTTTTCACCCGCTGCGATCCACTGTTAGGCGTCGTCGCACGCCGATGGTCCCGTGCGCTGCATCGATGATGCAAACTCGCTTGGACAAGCGACAGAAGGGAATATTAGACCGGTGCACTGTGTGCACCCCGTGCAAAAGTTACTCCGACGAGAGTGCACAGCGGATCTGGTTCAATCTAAAGGCAAGCGGGATGTAAAACGCAATTTTTTTAAAAATACGCTCGGACTAAAATGACAAGTATTCCGTTATAAAATTAAATCCAGCTGCGGCTTAAATTAAAATAATGTTACAATTTATTATTGAATTAAACAAGTTTTCATAGGAAGCACGAAAATTTTTCACCGACGCAGATCTCGGAGCATGAAAAAGTCAGAGACATCGTATTAACGGGACCTCGTCGAGGTACGCGGATTATCGAAACAAGCGATATCTTGTCCGCATATTTCCTCGCGTTCCTCCGGAGTTTCGTCCTCGTCGGAGTTCTCCTTTTTCGTCCCCCTGTTACTTGGCATAATTGAAACTTTTTGCATGCCCCTATTACCCATACATTTTCCATACTTCTGCTCCCGTGCATGTTATCGTACGGTGCGCGAGCGCGCGTTACACACGCGAAAAAACGTGAAATGTGCACGCGACCGTGTAAGTACCTACCTACCTACCTACCAGCCAGCGGACGAGGATAAGTGAATTAAGAACGACAACTTGACGCGCGTATATCGCTCGGGCTCTTGTAAACGCTTTAATGAATTAGCAAGGGGCGGCCTCGAGAAGCGAATCAAACAAAATGTTCATATCGCGGGAATACTATAAAATCGTTGCGCGAAGGTAATCGAAGTCCTATTCCCTGAATTCACTTAAAATTTTTGATTTTTCGTTCTACCTTTCCACTGAATTTTTCATGTAATTTTTGAAAGATCAACTCTATCGCTTTGCGGTATGCAAAATCACTTAAAACACCCTGCAGATACCTGAGCTAATATTTTACCTAGAGAACAAGTAACTTTTTGAAAATCCGTGTAATGAGAGAGCGATGGCTTAAAAAGGTCAGATTGTAACGCGAAGGAATAAAGCCGACGGATTTCCCTCTCGGAAATAGCTTACCGAGTTAACGTTCCCGCTAATAACATCCCCAGCTTTCACGAGGCGCTATGTACGTTACATACACGTTTGCGGGGGTAGAGAAACCGCTATGTAGGACTCGCGCGTCGCTGTTTCGCGTACAATTCCGATCGCTCGCAGAGATACGCCGGGGTTTCGTTCGGAAGGCGTCGCGGCCAAGTAGCCGGGGCAACGATTGGACGACGATGTACGCCGCACGTTAATAAAGCACGCGCACGGCTCCGAAAGACCATAATTGCGTTATATGCAAAAAGAAAAAGTTCCCAGCCCCGAGATCTCGGGGCGATATTCGGCGACCGTGTGTAATGAAAAGTAGGCGAAAGTACGAAGGCGAAGCGGAAAAAGGGAGAGAGAATGGAAGGCGGACCCGGCGTTGTGCTTAACCTTATGACACCGCGTCACGCTACACCCCTTTCCTCCCGGCAACTTCAACTTTCGTACCGCACGATATCAATGCTCGAAACGTTACCTCTGCATCGCGTCAAAATTGCACGTTTGCGAAAAGCTGTCCAAGTGAATGGTTACACGCGTGTAGTCTAGGATTATTCTACCGAGTACGATTACACGACTAATTTCCGACGTCTTACCATCTGCCGTCATATTGAACTTCAAATATTCTGAATTAAAAAATGCCAGAATGTTTCATTAATCAATTAATTAATTTTAATATGTATTATCCTTACATAATAAGATTAATGTCTTCTACGAATTAAAATAATGTAAAATTATATTCCCTCATTGCTGACAGGATTAAATATAACAATCCTGATTGTACTGCAAGCGTGAAATGTTTTTGCTCGGCGAATTGCCTTCACGATACTGTTTGCACGCACGGTACGTCGTTGACTAAGTGGTTCACGGTAGAATAAGCTCCCTTGAGTCAATAAAATTATTGACAAGAAGGCGCCAAGCAATTAACTACTGTCAATACACGCAGCCAAGCGAGAAGCTATATTCCGGTTAACAACATCTTCGCCCTAACCGTGTAAATATTCGAGCGAGTTGACCGAACCGATCCTCGCAGTACAATCTAAAAAAAAAAAAGAAACGGAGGAAGTGTCAACGCGAGAAAGTCGTTCGCGACGGACGCAATTAAGTATTTTGACGTAAGGGATTCCAGAGGGAAACGGGCTGCCGGAATCGTGCCAATTACATCGGAATTCGTACGGAACCCGTTCCGTAGGGAGGTCCGAGATGCGTGCATCACTACCGATCACCGGGAATCGGTCTCACGCGTTATCGCCGATTCTTATCTGCCGACGATTCCCTAGCCAGTCACTGGGTGCTGGCAGCAAAGTGGCCCGGCCGAATAATCGATCATCTTTTTGGCTCCGGTGATGCCCGGTTATCCGGGAGCGGCTCGAACGTCGCGTTTGATAACGTTGTTTTATTGCCCCGGGCGCGAACCGATGCATCTTGCGCCGGTAATTAATTTCCCGGTTATCGCGATCGCTGACACGCGAACCAGCTCGAGTTATTCGAAGAAGCCTCGGCGCGATGATAAAGAGTATCGAAGGAAGGTACAGTTTTGAATTGAAACACTTTTAATCTCTGGAACGCGGCCAAATCTTGATCTGCCCGGTTGACGTTCTCCCAACGTTCTTTCGGAGATCTGTACACGGATCGAACCCGGTGGTTTCGGACAGGAGGATACCTTTCCGTATTGCTTTCGTCACGTTTCGCTAGCGTTACCGACACGCGAGAAGGTAATGACAGATATTCGCGGAGAATTTCACCGATAACGAGCCGCGATCGCGCGCGGAGGTAACGAAATGGCGAACTGTCGCCGAAACGACGTACCGCCCGGCGTGAAATCGTAGCGAGGGGCGCATTTGTTGCTTCGAAGCGTGTCGAGTGCTCGTAGATCACTCAACCTGTGCCACTTCCAATTCCAACGAGATATATTCGCGGGCCGTAAGAACGGCTCGTTTAACGTATGGCGGGGCTATCTGTGCGGGCGAGCCAGCTAAATCGCGATCCGTGTTGCCGGCGCGAATAGCCGTGGCGTAAAACCGGTGGAAAATATCCGGCCGGGTGATAGAAACAAGGAAGCCGTGCTAGCCAACCGGCTGCTATATTTTCCAGTTAATTAATTGTTTTTTAATACGTACCGCTTTGAATGATGTAAACATGTCTTTTACTGAAAATGCATGTCGTTATTTTAGTTAAATAAAAATAAAAATTCAATACACAATAAAAACCTATTATTCAGATTGTGTGATCTACCAATGCTTCGAAAACAATAAATTAATAATTGCCAATAATATGTGATTTTACAGGGAAATGCATTCTTTATTTTATATAAAAATATTGTAAAGTGCAATTTGAAATTCCAAAATGAAATTTGAATCGAAGCTTCAGTGCACTTTAATTTAGCTGCCATAGAAGTATCAAACGATTCTCATTTTTACTTCTATTACCGAAAGAGTACTCCCTCGAACGTGGATTATACAAATATAATTACTATCTTCCTGTTCCAGCAAAAGCTTCTGGAGAATATAATATAAAAATGTGAATTTCAAGAAGAGATAGCAGAGAACTATCATTGAAATAGTTCGTAAAAATAGAAAGTCACGGGTATCTGAGTTTCACGTGGAAACCGAGATTTGGAACAGGCGCGTTTCGGCATCAGTGACACGGAACTGCGCGGCGTGACATAATTCCGGTTCGCCGACCAACTTACTAGATAGTTTAACTATCGCAGGCCCCATGGTATCGCCGGGTTAATTAGTGTCAGTTTTCAAGTACGATAAGTCTCCGAGGGTTGTTCCAGCAACTGCAGTTTGAATAGAGTTACGGTTGCAGTTGCCGCGAAATAGTTACCGGGTTTCGGAGTTCCACCGATACAAGATATTCCTTTTATATAGCTACGCGCTCTGCTGCTGCAGGGGCCCATTCGGTACCGCGAGTTCCCCACCGTTTCGCGCCCGTTACGTGTACCAACAGTTTTCACTTTCAATAGAATTCTCGTCAATCATTTTTCATCTCGCTTACGATTCGACCGTAGGCCGGTGCAACGAAACGTAGGAACGTAGGTAATAAATCGGATATTTAACACGTGATGCGAGATGTTATCGGGCAATGGAAACGCGACCGCGGCGAGCCAACATTATCTCGCAAACGTGCACGAGTCACGGATCCCGCGCGGATAGGCGGCCGGTTGCGGCAAAAAACCACCATCCGTGGTTTATCGGCGAGCAGAATCGGCATCGACTCGCGTTAATTTCGCGTTCAGCTCGCCTAACCCCTTTTCGCGTGCGATCCAACGATTAATACACCCGGTTACCATTCGTTCCGAGCGTAACGCGAGCTGACTAACAGCGACGCACCTTGAAATTAATACTCCCGATGCCCCGTTCCGGACTTCCACGTACCGCGCCGAATCTAAGAAACTAACTAGATTTATTCGGTCGAGATCGGTGCTCGAGATTCCGCGATGGAATGCGTCGGCGACTCCCGCGAAAACGGCAATTCCTTTAGAGTCCCGGCGATATCGATAATCGTTTCGCGTGCCACGCGGTGTTAAACAACGGACACATTCGTCAACCCTTTATTTGAAAAGGAAAACAGTGATCATTTTTTCCTAGGTGTTCGTGTTTGTGAGAGGTTCCACCGGACCTGGCAACTCACCGTTCAGACGTACCGTGGTGGTTAGGGAGTAGGACGGAGGGTTATACCTTTAATTAGCGACCGGTCTGAACTTTTTGGCGGATAGATAAGAATATATTTACTGCGTACCCCGACCCGTGCTCCGAACCGCATCGCGAACTAAGGAAGCCCAACCGCTCTTCGACTTCGGCCCAACCAGTATCTTATCCTGTTGAGCCCCTTCGCCAGAGATATGGTCGAAAGCCAGCTAGCAATGGATGCAAGCCGCTTTCAAGATTGAATTAGAGGGATAGAGCCTCTCCTTTACTTAACGCTTTCAAATGATAAATTTATGTCCCTTAATGACACCATGTTTAATTAAAGATAAAATATATGTAATGTATAAATAAAAATGAATATATGGACACCTTTGTATACAGGTGGGCAATATTTTAAGAGGGTATTCTACAGGCCAAAAAATAAGACAAAAATGAAGGGTGATAAGAAACTGTCAATTTTTGCCAAATTTTTTCAAATTATTCTCTCTCTGAATGTAATATATACCTGGGAACCTGGGTAAATGTTCTACCACATGAGAAGAATGTCTGAGCACATTTTCAACCCGATCGGCCAACTTTCAATTTTTACGAATTTTTGATGGTTTACCCAATTAATGGTGGCCCAAACATAGTTTTGTCACTCTTCATTTTCGTTTTATTTTGGGTCTTAGAATATGATCCTAAAATATTGTCCACCTGTAGGTTTACACGCTGTATGTAATAACCGAGCTCATATCACAGATGCACCCACACGTGTTATCAGCTGCGTGGCTAATTGATAACGCCATCGAGATTAGGTTTACCCAAGCCAATTTAGGTAGTCAGATGGGCAGATTAGGGCCGAGGTGCAAAAGAAATCGGCCGCTTCCACGTCGCGACGACGCGGGGCAAATTTACTGCCGCTTGGCATGAAAGCCGATCTCTCGATCGCTCTCTATCGCTCGTCCCTCTCCTTCTAGATACCTGTTCCCCCCGTCTGTCTATCCCCTACACCCCCGACGGTCGTCTTCTTTTCCGTCGTTTTCTCCTTTTAATCCCCTTGTCCGCGCGTATCGAGCGGGAAAGGCTAGAATTAACGCGAAGTACAAGGGTGCAACCGACATGCACCTGTATTCTCCTTTCTCTCTTCTGTTTCGTTTATCGCGAGCTGGCGTAAACGGGCACCTCGCGACGGTTCGATTTTTTCCTCCCTCGTTTCTCGATTGCCAGGACAAACGAGCCGTTCCGCTGCCGATCGATCTCTCAAATCGGAGTCAAGCACCTGATTCCACGATCCGTGTATACGAGCCGAGTCGATAACAAGGGAGCCTCACGCAAAAATAAGAAAAGGAAACCGGCAGAAGGATAAACCGGAGATCAATTTCCAATCGCGTTATTATACGCTGCTGAGAGCCACTTAGGCAGCTCGGTAAGAAAGTGAAATGCGTACGAAAAGTAAATAATTTATAATGAAGCAAAGAGTTATAATACCTCTAAAATATTATTCACTTAAAGTATATATAATTCAAAAATCCTTTTTTTAAATATTTAGAATTACCGATTTGGTTCGTGAAATAAATACTAATCATTGTTACGAAGATCGCTCTCTAACGCCAAGTGTTAATAACCATCGAATCTCGCGTAATCGTTTGAACCCGATAGCTGGGAAACAATCGACGATCCGGTTTCCAGATATCAATCACGCGATGCCACTGCTCGTCAATTACACCCCGCATTCCCTGGAAACCCGCGTCCCTACCGCTTGCGGAAAGCGTCGTTCGTATTTTCTTGTCAATAATCTCGAGGCTGGTCCGCGAATCGTAAATCGCGCGAGCGCCGACGTAGATAATGCTCGGCTCTCTACGCCGGCGTGTTGGAACCAGTTTCGAAGCACGTGAAAGCCTGCCTGCCTGCCCGCCTCCTGGTCCCCGCGATCGTCGCCGGTTCCTGACGTGCGCAACCGAGTCCCGCGGCGCCCGTAGCCGTTTCTTCTCGTATCGACGTCGCAGACACATAAATACCCACGGCTTCTGCCGTACGGTCGCCACACACCGACGATCTCCGTTCCTCGGCAGGTTCAACGGGCCGCGCAAAAACCTATGGATTTTATGTCTCAATATGCGAGCGGAGCGCGCAACACGCTGTGAAATCACGACCCGCCGCGTGTTCCCTCTTTGACGAACGGCAAAAACTAGATCGACGGAGAGCCGCGTGAAAACACCGAGACCGAGACGAAAGAACCTGGGAAACCGGGTAAAAAGCGGTCGCACCTACAACGAGAGATCGACTGCATCTTATTGCTGACAAGCACGGCCGAATACGGCTAATTGATAATTGAGCCGCGAGGTGAAGATCGACGGTGAGAATCTCAATGGTTCGATTCTTAGGACGCCAGAAAATGACGCGAGAATGGATTCGGTGTCCTCGGGTAATTTGTGCCGGTGAAATTCGATCAGCAACTATTCAGAAGCGATCGAAACTGTTCCCGAACCGGGCGCACCGCTTCCGGAACACGACGCGCCGCGCAAACTCTGACTCGAGCCAACTCGGCACGGCCGTCGATCCTTATCGCGACCGTTGCGAGCGTAGATCCCTTTAATTGGAAGTTCCTGCCGCGCCGCTTTCGACTGCCTCCATTAAATCCCCTTCGGTTCTTGCCAGCCACCGCCTGTTTACCAACAGAAAACTTGTGTCTCGTTTCGGGAAGCGAACGCTCGCCCGCTCGCTGCATCCGCTACGGACCTCGTAATTGATTCACGCCGCTTAACGGAAGTGTTCTGGACTTCGGCGAACTTCTTCCCCGTGTTTATCTACAATTTCATTTCGTTCGTTTTACTGGCTCGCCAGACTTGTCTTCGTGAAAATCGAGACGTCAAACGTCTGAATAATACCGAGGGCCTCCTCCTCATCCGTGCCGATGAATGTGGTACAAGAAACGCTCGAACAAGATTAACAATCGTCGCCGGACGCAACAATACGCTCGATGATCGAATCAATATGTTAGATACGAATACGTAATAGCTGTGGCTCGTATTCAATGCCAAACATGACCGTTACCGATCTCCGATTCTCCCGTTAATCAATTTCATTGTTTCACATTACGTGGCTCGACCCACGTAAGCTGTGCCCAGGGCTTTCGTATTCCTTTCACAACCTCGGGCGAACACGAAGATCATGGACGTAACGCCCGCGAAACGGCCGTTAATTCATACGATCCGTCCTCCGGCCATCGGTACACCCGGCTCTTATACCGTTCCAGGTTGATCAACGTTCACGAGGACAACGACGACCTCCGGAGACGATTTCTACGTAGATGTTCACTTCCGCGATAGCCGCGCCGGTGTATCAAGCGGGGCACAGTAGCCTGAGATTCTCGTGAAACCGTACGTTAAACTCGGCGGTGTAACCACTCGAGGATCGAAGGTGAACGTCGTTCGGGGCAACGCGTCCCGGCCGGTAGCAGCCAGGCATGCAAATGCGGATACTCCGTTCCGTTACGAATCAATGGGATCGCTTAATTAGCGAAGAGCTCGAGCTCCACTTCGTGTTCCTCCCTTCGCTCCTCTTAACTCGGCCGAGGGCAAGTCTCCCGTCTCTCGCTTTTTCCGTGTTCTTTCTTCCTGACTTTCCCTATGGGAATCCCATCGGCGAATGCTTATGCCACTAGGGGCAATAGTCAGCCTCGAAGCTTTTAAACGTCCATTTCGTCGAACATCCGAGCAACACTGAATTGACCGTTCTCAGAAATCACGCTAAGAAAGTTTCAACTCCATCGAGATTTACCGTTGATCATTCTGTTACCTCCTTGGCTATGAAATCTCTGAATCTCGGTTAAGCTTAACGGATTCGAAGCTCGCGAGAGTAACTGGTGTCTCGGGAAGGTTGCACGGGACGTTGTAGGTGTCGTGAAATCAAAAAGTCGGTTGATCGCACCTCGGAGGAACGAAAGGGTGGAAGGGACGCCCGGCTGGCTGGCAGCAAAGAACCAACCGAGGATAAGTCGCGCATCGGAGTGATAAACGACTGCGGCGTTATTAATTGCGGCCTCCATTAACTGATGAGCTCTCCATCTCACCTCTCTTTCCCATCGGTTCCTCGCGCGTTACCTCCGTCCCTCCGCGACGAACGAGAGAACGGCTTGGCCGAGGTTTCTTCTTCTTCTTCTTCTTCTTCCTCCCCCTTGCCCAGGTAGTACTCGCGCGCACGCGAGACCACGCTAGAGAGGGCAACAGCGAGCCGGAGGAGCGTAGCTGTTGCGTGCCGCAAATGATCCACGGACAGAGGCGACGAGGAGGAGAGACAGGGGGCGAGGGAGCCGCGATGCTTTGCAAATGAGCAGCTCCCTAATTTTTACGCAGCTGCTAATGAATCGAATCCTTCGGCCAGATTCCATGTACCGCTTATGCTTCCTCGCATGATCCTCCTTCGCTTGTTCTTATCTGCCGTAGAATAAACTGGCATCTATGTACGACGATAAGGAACCAGATGCATCGAAGCGTGAGTCGTGTGTCACGTGATAAACGTTTCAGAAAAAGGCACAGCCTCGCTCGATCTCTGATCGCGTGCAAATTTTTTTCCCCGAGAAATCAGCGCGTTCCTTTTCGACGCGATTATTTTCTGCCATCGACCCGACTCTAATTTGAAATTGTCATCGCCTTCGAGCACAATGGCCCTCGTAATAAACGCATTTATTTGCTCGTCCGGTTTTATACGTCGTCGCCGCACCGGGCGAACCTAGTTTTTGATACGGATTGAATATAAAGAACCTTTTTAATCCGACGTAGCGCACAGTCGCGACGCAATAATAATCAGGGGAAACGGCTCGCAGCCGAAGAAAAGTGGGATGGCGCAACCGTGGCCCGTGCCGTACCGCACCGCACCGTTTCCTCCCGCCCCTGCGTTCTTGCATTCTAATTACGGTAACTGCATTATACGTCACGGGAAAAGTTTAATAAGCAAGCGCCCCACTCTCGTGAGATCGCGACCAGCGCGACAAATTTCTGTCGCAAAGACGAACTGCGCCGGGCCCGTTCCTTTTGTGGGATTACCGCAAACGATCTCCGGCGACGTTCGTCGTCGCCGTCGCAAATGAGAACCGGTTTGTCTTTTATGCGAATCTTCTAATTGATTACCCGGGCTCGGCTAAGAGCGCTCATTGTCATGCCCGTCGCTACGGAACGGATCGTACAGGCGCAATCTGGTGCGCGATTGACGGCGCGAATCGTTATCGACAGTCATTGCGTCTCGCGGAAAATCATTTTAATTTGTCGCGGAGAATTTAATGAGCGCGTGTAATAAATCGATGAAACCGTGAGAAATGAACGCGCATCGGCTGCAACTGATTTTATTGTCGCGGAAAAAATCCTGTAATGTTATATGGTTATTCCGTTGGCTCGTCCCGATCGCTCAACGTCATCCTGATTTATTCGCCCGTCGCTCCGTCCGCCGAAATACGCGGCTCGTTTTAAATCGCGCGTCCGAATCACTGATATAATTAATGTAAGTGCATCAACGCCGCTCCCGGTAAGACCAAAACGAGGACGCGGATAAAACGTATCGGGCATGAGATATCTAAGGTGTTCAATTACGCTATCAATAATTTTCTACGCGGAAATTATTTCGCCCGCACGAGGAAGAAAACGAGTCGAAATGTCTGGCCGACGTCGAGGGCGGCGAAAGTGTACAGGGTGGCGCGGACGGATGGAAGGAACGGTAGGGAAAAGAGCAAACGCGAAGGTATAAAAACAAAGAGCAATCATAACGATGGTAATCTCTGCGGTTGACGTACAATTACCTTCGTCAAGGCGCCTAGGAAAATAACCAATTTCAGAAGTGTTTATTGCAGTCTGTAGTCTCTCCTTCATTGTTCGCTCCGTTAATGAGACGGGGCTGAACGGAGCAGGACAGAAACCAGGTCGGCGAACGCTCGGAGAGAAATAATCTGCCGGTATTACTTTTTTAATTTTAACTGTACTTATCCGCGAGTCAGTCGCGAAGAAAGTAGCCGAGGTAGAAAATAAAGGGCAGAAATTGCGAGTTCGTCATCCTAGTTGAATTAGCCGATTCGTTTCCAACAGACACGTTTACCAACGGTTTTTAAATATTATGATTAATGATTGGGTTATTAAATTCGTATTCCTTTGACTCATTTTTTTTGTAACGAACCGACGGCCGTATGAATCTTTCTGAACGTTTAACTTCCGATCAAACAAATTTTGATTCGGATCTGGCCACGCGCATGATGAATCGCGCTTATTACAACGCTGGATGCGATCGACGTCCTGGCCGTCACTGTAAATATCAAATGTTACCCCAGCAAATCTCATTTACCCTAAAACGTATCAGCGGAATATTAGTCCATGACGAATTGCAAAGGTCGATTGCAGATTCATATCAATCCGGATCTCGATTAAAATTTATGATAAAAATCTGGCACTGCTCTGCTTCACCCGGCATATCAGTACTAATCTGAAACGCCGATCCTTTAAAATCTGTCCCACCGACCGCTTTGAGAGCGTTTTAATATTCCAATCGAATTTCGAAAAGCGATGAACGCGACTCCACCACTTTTACCCAGGTTTATTTAAACGATGGATCCTCGGAGAAGAATCGTTCCGAGTCGCGTAGCGGAAAAGTTCGATCAGAAAGTTTTTCTCCGGCTAACCAAAAAGGATTCGGTACGAAAGAAGTTACCTCCTGACAGCGTCGATCCGTTTCGAATCGAAATTCATTTTCCACAGATTTGCTTGATTTTACCGCTTTGAGAGCGTTTTAATATTCCAATCGAATTTCGAAAAGCGATGAACGCGACTCCACCATTTTTACCCAGGTTTATTTAAACGATGGATCCTCGGAGAAGAATCGTTCCGAGTCGCGTAGCGGAAAAGTTCGATCAGAAAGTTTTTCTCCGGCTAACCAAAAAGGATTCGGTACGAAAGAAGTTACCTCCTGACAGCGTCGATCCGTTTCGAATCGAAATTCATTTTCCACAGATTTGCTTGATTTTGTAAGCGTGACCCGGGGTCAATTCAGCGGATACCGCGCTCGACGTGCGCCTCACGTAGAACGCCGGCCTCGCTTCTTCTTATTTGCTCGCGATCCGGTCGCGCGATCACGTTCGCGCGATTTAAAAGTTACCCGGTTCCGGCGCGACCCTGAAGGGAAACTCGTCCGTGTATCGTTAAATCGCCATAAACCTCGGCATCGATCCGCGGGAAGCGTGCACGGTGAAGAACTCGTCGGGCGAAAGAAACAGCGGCAGCAGGGTTCGTTCGCGGATTATTCCTGCCGAGGATTTCTTCCAGCATCGAGATTGCATTTCCTTAGATTGCATTCTTCCCAGCGCGCGCGGGGCTCCTCATCCGCATTTTCAATGCGTTTCCGCACGATTCAATGACGGCGACCGCAACCGAATCGATTTCAGCGAAGCCTCGGATGGAACGCGCGATCTTGGATAACATCGGCGATACGCACGGTAATAAGCCAGATATGAAACTCGATAATGGGTCACGCATCACTCTTGTTTCCGCAATTATATTGATCGATAACTACGGTCAGCTACGATGTAACAAACAGCGGAGTATCTGCGGTTACCATGATAAACAGGATGATACCTGTGTAATTAAAAGGAACGCGAGTGAATCTAGATTCAACGATTTTATACGGCGAACCGTTCAGCGTTTGTTTGACGAATAAAACTACTGTTGAATAACTGGACCCGTTCGACTGTGCAGGTACAGGCTATCTCGCTGGGAAATGACCCGCTCCTCGCGGTGGCTCGTTTTCACGGCGAACCGAAGCGAAGGGATAAGGCGCGGAGGAAATAAAAAGAGGCGAGCGAGTACCGAGAATCCAACACCGGTTGGCCGCCACAGGCAGGAACAGACGATCTACCGGCGGGAGATGGAGTGTGAAACATCGGCCCATCTTTCCTCTGCCCTTCTTTTCTCCGTTGCGATCCCCGGCCTATCGTGCATCGCGATTAAATGAATCGTATCTCGAATAGAGAAGGATACCTCGCGCACCAGGAATATTCGGTTTAAAGCGAAGATTACCAAGCGAAGAGAGCATATATAAACAGACGCTCGGAGCGTCTCGCGTTTAACCGCTAGAATTTTTACTGTCGCGATTCCTACAACTGTTTGCTACTAATATCGTTTGGCAGCCGGTCCGAGGAGATAATACAGCAATTCGGGCGCAATCGGACTATTAGAGGAAAATCGTATCACGTATATAGCGGCACGCCGAGAACTTTAACCTGCTTCCCTGGCCTGATAATGGACCGATCCACGTCATGAATCTCTCTTTATGGCCCTTAAACTTCTCGATTCCGATATATAACGCCCACGTACTCGCGGGAAGATTCGGATATGGGCGCGGTACGCATACACACGTACATACGTGCCGCGGTGGAAGAAGGATGAAGTACATATCGAAGATACGCTCGGATACATAAGATAATGTATATCCCGTAGCATGTGGGCTACGTTCCTACCGACTCGCTATGTAGGCCACGCGCATTTACGAGTTATGCGTCTTTGGTGAATTTCTTTCGTAGTCGCCGAAGCCACCGGGGACTCCTGTTACGACGGGAACTCGTCCCCGTGCCAAGGTTTATGCGTTAACTTGGCACAATCGATTGATTTGTGCCGCACGGTATCCAGCCGACGGGAAGAGGCAGTACACCGGAGGAGGTTTTGCGATCGAGGGAAGAACGAGCTAACCGATACGAATTTGAATTTCACCGAATCTGAAAGTCAATGCGCAAGTTGTTTTTCATCGAATTCTATTCCCTTAAATCTGAATCCTATGCGGCCAGATTTTGTGAGAAATCACTGCGACCGAGAAAGAGATACTCTAAATTTTGATCAATTCGATAATCCTGTAAATTTTCACGTTAACGATATTCAGGCAAGAAACGAATGTCCAGTGACACGAGGCAACGGAGTCGCGCGTTGCATAAGGAGAGTGGTATACCGGATAATAATGCAATGAACGGTTATTTATGGACAGTTCGGTGGTCGTTCCAATATCAGCAGGTAAGTGACCGAGAGGTCGTGGCGAAGGGATTAACGACAGGGGGCCAAGGCAAAAGAGGGAGGAGTACGGAGGCTCGTAGCCGGAGAAATCGAGAAATGTGGGACGAGGGGTGCCATTAATTTGGCAGCCGTTGTTCGGCTCGCCCACCGGACCTCACATCTCTCCCTCTACGAAGAACTTAGCCTACGTCTGAATTCCTCGGCTAACGTTCGACCGACCTGTACACGCCGTAATATAAGTCCTCTTTCCCTCTCCGTATCGTTCCACGATCCTCTGCTCTTTAGTTTCCTTATTTTCTTCCACCCCAGACCCGTCTGCCGGCCTACCCCTTGCATTTTCCACCACCCAGCCCCGGCTCCACCGAGGAGCGCGTTGCCATTCCTGTTCCTTGACTCTTTATTGCTTCTATCAACGTGCTCCGGTTGATTTATACATCTATATATTCCTCGCCGCTCTCCGCTACAAAGAGAGCCCGTCTTCTTCTGCTGTGGAGGTCCTGCGAGGGCTACTTCAATTGCCCATCACACTCATGCGAGGCGGATATAATATTATCGCCACGGATAAGTAGATGCACCGTCGTGAATTTAATGGTACTTCGACCGGAGCTAGAAATTATTTTCACGTAGCAGGGATCGTCGTAACATGTTTACGTCTCGAGCTATATTAATAATTGAACAATTTTTCAATTATCGCATCGTTCACCGTGGAGATCCGAGCAAACTTATCGTTTACTGAAACGAGTATCACGTTTCGCGCGTTTGTTCGTGAGCCTAGAAATCACTGAGCGTTCGTGGCGGAAAACAATAATCCACTTGGCCCACAGACACAAGCTCCCTTGCGATCTCACTTGTGTACGTGTCGTCGTCGGTGAGTTTCCTTGTATGAAACCTGTTACCAACACTGTTTCCGGTTCGCGTGGGAGTCGAGCATCGAGAACAGCTCGGTAAACACTTTAAGGAGCTAATCGTCGTTATATCGGTGGCGGTTAAGACTTTGTTCACGGAACGGAGAGATCGAACGGCCGACAAGAAGGCTTCGGGCTCGGGATCGAGCGAAGGCTACTCCGCTGCTTATTTTTTCTTCCCACCGTCCCGGGTCCCGTCCCCCCCGCCGCCGCCGTCGTTGGGTCATTCAGAGTGGATGGCGTCTCGCGTGGCTTCGCGTGCTAATCCCTTAAGCGCGATTCACGTGTAAACCCGAGGAGAGCCGCGGGATCGGATCGGTGCCAAGGCAAATACGAGTCGTTAAATACGGCGCGCACCGCGTGGGGCGATAACAACCTACTACTCATGTTCGATACGCGTTACGTGCCACGGGGAGCTCGGGAATGCCGCGTACGAAGCGCGAATAACTTGTCCTACGCTCGACCGCCTGCACGCTTCGTTTCCCTCGAAACCACCCGGCGAACTCCTCTTTTACGTCGTCGTATCCGCGTTCCACGCACGCCTCTACATCCCGCGAGTTTCAGCGAAGGGTTAACCCGCCGAAGGGCTCCACGATCGCGCGTTTTCAACAACAACCCTGATACACCGAGAACCATCGATCGCGAGCCAACAAGTTCCGAGATAATTGTCTATCCGAATGAAAGGGCGATCAACACGCCACATTCACTCGCTGCTGCTGCTTCCTGCTACGCGTCACGCTCGCGAACTTGTTCCCGATAACGCGCGCCAACGATCGCCGTTACAAATAACGGAGAATTACCGTAAAATCCAGGGATTCAATCGAGGATACGCGATAGATTAAGGAATAAACCCCATCAGGCTAATGAGTCGAGCGATGTTACCTGTTATACCGCGTTACCGCGCATTAAACTAATGTCTTAGCTGCCGAGCTCTCATACACCTAATTTGCACCGCAACGAGACGCGACGTCACCCGTTTATACCCGTAACTACCTGGCGTATCTCAAACGCACCGTTAACCTCGGTAAAATATATCAACGGCAGCCGGTGTTCGAGAATCGATGTTTCCATACAATTTTCCCCTCTCCTAGACAGGCCAATATTTCTCGGTTCAAGCCGTAATTAGTGGTAGCCGTGGAACGCGGGGTTCCGCGGCGTCATGAGTTTCTTCCTGCCGGAAAGTTAACGAGTAGGAAAATTAAAAATTCGCGGGAGCCGCATCGACGATATTATCTGGCCTGAACGCACTATAAGCCGACGTTGCCTCACGGATAATCCCGGCCCCCTGACTAACGGCGGTGAACCGCGCCGCTCGGGCATAGATCCGGACGTGTATGTTCGATCGGATTACCGAGGAGGATCAAAGATTCCGCCGGGAAGAGGTTCGATCGTCGGCGATCGTTAATTATTGATCGAACAGCAGCAGCAGCAGCGGGAATATAAGGGAACCTTCTTAGCGAGAGGTGCATCGATGCGTCTTCTTGAATTGTACAAAGTATCGCACCGACCGCACTTGTTGCTCAACCGCTATCGTAACGATGTCACGCGCCCTACGACCGAGCGGCGAGGCGGGCACGCCGCCGCCGGGAGAGATCGCGGATCGATATCGCAATTATCGTTACCGTCCCGTTAACCCGTTGTCCCGTGCCCGTAATAACGATAAATCCGCGGACGGCCCGTCGTAAAGAGCCGCGGCCGCGGCGATAAACCACGGGTAACACGAGATTTTGGTATATAGGGTAGAGAGGACGCGTCTAATATATAAGATTGAACCACGGTGACGATTAATTACGGCCGAGACCGATGCCTGTCCCGCTCGTATTTCCTTAATTCACGCGAGCCTCGTCGAAAATATTATTTTTCTTGCGCCCGGGGACAGCCACGAGTAGAGGACTCTCGCATGAGCATAAAGCACCGAGCGTCCCGAATTCCTCGAAAGGGAATCGGTGTGCGTGCTACGTCATACGAGACCTGCCTTAGGGAACCCGGTATGATGTGTTTAATAGCAGGATCATCGGGCCCCTCTACCCTCTCCCGCCTCTTTTCTCTTATTCCCGTTCTCGGTTTTACCTGCGCGTTCCACGTCCACCCCGCTCCTTACGGTTATTAATGGCTGCATCGCGAAGCGGTCACCACCCAGCGCAAGAACCGGAGATGGCCCCGATACTATTTCATACTTTATTTATTTACACGCAACCCCGGCCTAGCGCGGCATCAACGCGAATTTATTAAGTGCGCCCTGGAAAGTGAAGCTTTCCACCGGTCCCGAGAGGATCCCGGTTGCCCGAGTCGTGAAACAAGTCCCACGGCTAATCAGAATGATCGATAGGGACGAAACGAAACGGCGAACGAATCACCGTAAGATTGGTATGGATAAAAACGTACCTTACGATTATAGTTATTTCGTAAAAACGCTTTGGTACTCACCTGCAACAGAAAAAAGGAACACTTGATTAGTAATCGATAATTATACGGGCGTATAAATTATGGTAATTATGCAAGTCAGCGGGTAATGAATGCAGCTAATGCGCAATTATTCTAAAGAAATATAATTAATCGGTTTGAGATATCAGTCAGGGGGCAGTGATGCGAAAGTAATTAGCGGTGACCATCGTCGTAATATTCGCATCTCTGCAATTACTCGGCGCGCATAGCTCGCTAGTTATAGCCGAGAGTATTCAGGGTTTCCCGCAGAAACCAGCAAACTTGATGCTCGTGGCGACCACCAAGGCGAGGAGTGCGATAGGAGGGGTAACTGAAGCTACCGGTCACTCCTGGCCACTCTTCGGCAACGGGGACACCAAAAGCGGCGAGTTAATACCAAAGCCAGAGGACTCATTTGGCTACTTCCGGCCAGCGTGCCGCAAGCACCGTTGCACAACGACGCGGCAGGAACGAACTCCTCGAGGATACTCCACGAAATTAGTCGCGGAGGTGTTTAATCACGGTAGAAATGGTACACATTAGATGTACTTTATTGAAATTCCGCTTCGACCCGTTACAAAGATTTGCAAAAAGTAATCAAATTAATTGTTAAGTTTCTGTGGAGAGAAATTCATCGAGAGCAATTAAACGTCTGGCAATTAAAATCGAGGCGATGATGCAAAGTTTCTAGTTGAAAACTGGCCGTAGAACCGGCAGAGTCATCGGT
>SHCU01000229.1:98340-120564 GCA_004307685.1 Ceratina australensis | reverse complement strand
CTCTCTTTCTCTCCTTTTTCCCCCTATTACTCTCTTCTTCCTCCTTTTGCGGCTCCGTGCGCGAACCGGCGGCAACGGGGGAAAAAAAGGGGCCTCTCCGCCGGGTCAAAACGGGCAATGCATTCGTTGCATCATCACAACGTAACGAGGCCATCTCGCCCCCGGCAGGTCGTTCCGCGCTCATCGAGGTCAGACGGAAGTAAGAAACGGACTCCCGGCCTACGAAGGAGGTTAAATCTCTTATCTGGCAGACAAAGCTCGCGCTCGCTCCGCGATGCTTCCTCCTCTTCTTTATTTGCCCTTATACTCCCACCTCTTTCTACCTCCGTTTTCCCTTCCATTTTTCCAAGCACAATATGTACACGTATGCATATTCGCTTTTCCGGTAGCCACGTACACGGGAACCTCGCTACTTTCCAAGACGCAATTCCACGCGGGCAGAGCGTGCGCGCGCGGAACGTATCGCGAGCTAACAACAAACGAGTCTACAAAGTCGGGTAACGAGGACCCGCTCGGGTACGACCTCGCCCGCGGTTACACACGGTCCCCGCGTTCTTCTCTAGAGTTCGCGAAATGCAGAAAGAATTCGGGTCGAATGGAGTTGGCTGTGCCACGCTGGCTGGATACGAGGTAGAGAGAGAGAAGCGGAAATTCGCATGGAAATTCGAAGCAGCCCGGTGCGTCGTCGAGCGGCGGACCTCTGCTGCTGCTGCTGCTGCTGCCTATTAAGGCCACTTTCGTCGGGATCCGTTATTAAAAACTCGCGCGACGCGAACCGAATTCCGCGCGGTGTCGAAACGGCTGCCAGCAATTCGGTAGCAGGAAATTCGAGCGAGTCGTAAAACACGGGTCGCGCGTTTTCAAGTGACGCGTTCAATCGCCAGTTTTAACGCGGTTATACGCCGCGTATATGTACGCGTTTCCCCCCCGGCGTTCGTCAATTCCTCCCTCCATAAACGTCGGCGGCTATAAAAAGCTCGTGGAAAAAAAATCATCCGGCGAAAGCAATCGCGCGATAACTGTTGATACTGCTTTACGCGAGTCAATATTCACGTTAAAACACGTGCAAACACGGACGGTACAAAAATTCGAGGACGCCCGGGCGGCCGGGGGGGTCGGCGGTAATTCGGACGCGGATTAACGAATCATCGCGTATCATTGATACCCGAAATACGAGCCCCGCACCATCGCCGCCACTCGTCGCGATGGCGGTACTCGAATCGAGGGAAATTACAGCGAATCGGTTGTCCGGCGCGCTAAACGCTAACGAAGTGCCATGCAACCATGATTACACGCCAGCGACAAACTTTTCCATGAATTTTTGTATCGCGCGTAGCGAACGATTCTTTTCAATTGACCAATCAACCGTGAAAACTGTTCCGGCCGTACGTGCCGTTCGATAATGATTAACAGAGGGGAGAAGGAACAACATCGATCGGTTTCAATGGTCGCAAAGAGGAATAAGTTGTCATTGGCACTGGCCCGATAATAGGCGCGGATTAAATAACGGAGTTTAAACGAAATCGGGGGAGAGGAAGAAGAAGAATCGAACGAGAAGGGGGTCTGGCATTGTTAAATTTATAAGATGGAATACGATCAAACGAAAGGCACACCGGTGACGTCTGGGATAAATTCTTTTAGCGAATGATTAAATTTTAATCCGGTTCTAATTAGATTTTTCGTCAATCTATTTGTGAACGTGGGGTGAAGGCAGGCTCCGTTCCGGGAAGAAGAACCTGCCGAGAGATACGCTCCCACCTCTCAACGCGTCCTGCCCCCGATCGGGGCTAAAAGGACTCGTTTTAATCGAAACTTTTTAACGGAAGATCGGTCTTCCGATATTTTCATGTCGTTAACGCTAATTGGAAGGAACCTATACAACGAATGACAGACAAGCTGCGAGCAAATGCTCTGCCTTCTCGATCGTTGACACGTTAAAATGTTCGCGGAATAAAGGGAAATCGTTGATGTTAGCTAGCTTGACGAAAGCAGTTTGCCAAACAGTTTGCTCAAACATGCCAACGGGAGAATTGATCGAATCATTTCTGAAGAACATAAACAAAGAAATTATCCGGCCGGTGCAGTTTCGAGTTATACTCGGCCGGACGATCGTTCGGTTAGTAAATCTCCAAACATCGGCGGAGAGTAATAAAAGAGACCGAGAGCTCGCAGGAGGTAGGAGAGCGAGGAGGCAACGTCCATGGAACGCGTCCATTTCCTCGATCAGCCTCAGGCGATGGAGCACGATAGAAACGGTCGAGTTCGCACAGCCCTGGGGGTCTGACGTGGACGAATCGATGGGCAAACAAACGACGGATTTGGCTGGTTTCCTTTGCCGGGTTGGGAGCGCCGGCTCAGCGTTGGTCCCGGCCGGCCGGCCGGCCGGACCATCTCTCTATGCTTGGCCCCCGTGTCCATTCTACTTTGCATGCGCACATTCTGCCAAGCCCCATGGACAGTCGTACGTTAGTTCGTTCCGCCGCGCCGCCAGTTTCCCGGCAAGCATCGATGATTCGAGAGAGCGTGCAGGCAGTGGAGCGGAGTAGCCGGCTGCCCCCCTGGTCAGCAGTTACCGCAAAGTCAGTTCTATTCTAGCAAGGGTCGACCAAGCCAATCCGGCCGAAACCAGTCAACCCGGCCACTATTCGAACTAACCGTACCACCAAGGAGGCTCCTAATACTCGGTGTACCCTTGGCCCCGGCGCAAACTCCTTCCTTCCTAACTGGCTGCTGCCAGTCCCTCTCAGCCGCGACGTACGGCTATTCTCTTAATTGAATTAGCCGGCCGGAATTAGCAATTTCAGATTAGCCACCGCGGTCTCTCTTCGAGCTTTCGCAGGCCGTAGAGAGCCGCGGGAACGGTCAGCCGCTCGCACAATCGGACGCTAATAACGTGGCCGCCTATTAAAGATCGGCTTACGGCCCGTGACCGCGAATGCCTCGTCAACTATCGCGTATCCCTCGAAAAAATCACCGGGACGGCTAAGATAAAAGTGGATCGTCAGCCGCGGCTTAAGTGTGAACGTCCGGGACAATCTGTTTGAAAGTGTCCTTTCATTTCGCCTCCGATGCCTCCGAGAGTTTCTTCGGCAATAAACTTTACGGTGGGGCTAAGTGTACGCTAATAAAATATATCCAGGCGAAAGGGGTAGGGGAACGAAGAGGAGTATTAAGGGAAATAAAAGGAGTCTATTCGGGTTCCTTTTACGGATCGAGTGTCATTTCATTGTTTATCGTGCATAAATCGGCGACATTTATCGGGCGAGGAATTCCTTACTATACGTCTTCGCATTCTCAAGTATTTCATTTACAAATCCTTTTTTTTATATCCACGAATTAATCGGTACGAAAGGAGTAAGAAATTCTTGGACCAACTCTGTTTAACGAACTACTCGTCGAAGGGTATATTGAATTCGAAACGTTATTTAATCACGGAGTGCGTCCCGATAGGAAAAAACCGCGGAAAGCAAGAGATCGATCTGCCTTAACCTTTCCATCAAACCGCATCATGATGGATGCACACATTTTCTCTCGGTGGCGGTGCGGCAAGATTTATGCTTCGAGGAACTGGCCGACGAGCATACATACGTCCGTCAATGTATGTAAATGTGAGGTAAAACCAGTCATAAATCGAGACGCGACAATCCGCGTCGTGAAAATCTGTAGAAACGTACCGCGGGGAAACACGACAATGAAATAAGGAACAGGACAAACGGTACGATTTTCGAATAGGCCGTGTCGTCAGCGAAAGGGATTGAAATTCAGACGATGTCGAGAGCGCAGGCAAGACCTAACGCGGTGCACGCACGGTTTATACGATGATCCCTTGAAATCGAGTCGAGAGCAGATCATTTGCGTATCGTTAGCGTCGTTACACACACCGGTGGTAGTCAGTCGATCCGATGATGCTTCAGAGCTCAGTGAATTTTGCATGTTAGACATTTAATTTTCATGCGCCGACGAGGAGGATAAAATCATCAAACAGACAGGGAAACGTCGGTTTCCTCTTATTTCCTTTTTCGTTTCCACCCTCAATTCCCATTTTTTAATCTCTCCACAACCACTTTCAAACACTTATTTAAATGAAGGACACTTTTACTGAGATCCCTTGAATATCAAATGAAATTATATAGTATTTAATTATTTTTGAAAAAACCCAAAGGTAAACCGATTTTCTGTCAGACATGTGACCAACCTGTGTACCCGTTCTTTTGAAGCTACCGTATGCAGGTGCCTGTTATCCGATATTATTACCTGCTAATACCCGAGATTCGACAGCCGTCGCGCAAAGGGTACTTAGTAACTTGACATCCGGCAAATCGGATCTAGAATCCAACTCCACCCGCTGCCCTTTTTCGGTTTTTTTTTTTTACAGAAACAACTGCGTTAAAGAGAAATAATTAGCGAAATTTCCGCAGGGATGTCGGTAATATGAGCGATCCATCGACGACGGAAACATCGTCGAAAAATGTCGAACGGATTATATTACTGGTATTAGCAGACGCGCTTAGAAAACGAACACCGAATGAATTCTACACAGGTATGGGGGGGGGGAGGGGGGTTACTCCAGGCTCGCAGGTGTACTGAAAGCGAGAAGATCAGGATTTCTTTTTCTCCGATGCCAGGCATCCGCGATGTCACATCTAATCGCCGGATCTTATAATACGCGACTACTTACAAGATACGGTAGAATGCCGTCTTACGTTACCGCGGCACGTAGGAGCGCGTTACTCACGAAAATGGTAAATATTTCAAATAAACCCTGACTACCTGCCGGACATATATCTTCCGCTTCTATCTATGTTAGTCCCGTCCCGTACGCTATATCATATTCACGCGTACATGCATCATGGTTAGTGCGTCGTGGCTGTCAGGCATCAGCAGCGCTCCTTAACCCGCGGGAAAAGGGATCCCAGGGTTGATTTCATGGGGGTTATTAACGACAAAAGAATTGAATTGTTCAACGTTTGACAAACTGCGAGAACGGCGACAATTATTTTTTATACGTGCGACGAAAACGATAATAATTGTGCGAATCGAATGAAAATCGATGAAACATTTTATCCTAAGAGATTCAGCGTGGAAATGTTGGAGCATGCTCGTTTGAATTACGTTCAATCGTAGGCGAGGACAATTTCCTTAAAGAGAAAGATTCTAGAAACTAGTAGGACTTTGCCGGCGGGTGGGTCGCGTGACTCGAGCGGTGGAACTTGAGTCTCTGTAGGCGGTCGTGTGTCACTCCGAAAGTAAGGAGACTCGGGGGCCGTCTCATTTCTCGCGAGGAGAAGGAACGCGCGCGCGCGTTAATGAGAGGACCGGCGTATAATGAATCGAGATCGATTTCTTGGTCACGAATCGGACTTACAAATCGCGCGGTAGCTACCTACCTGTTCGTTCGCCGAAAACCACTTCGGGTATAATTTATCGGATTCCACCCGTCGCGTTCCCCTCGGCTAACAAGCTATGTATATCTATCACTTGGCAATAATTCTGACCGCTTTTTATTAACCCCTTCGTCCCAACAAAACCGACGGGAATCACGAATTTGCTTTCGAGTAATTAAAAAAAACTCCCCTTCGTCGCGAACAGGATTACTTAAGCCCTCGTTTAACAAACCAGAATTCCTTCAGTCAAACACTGGTTCAATCGTGAGAAATTCTTAAATGATATTCATTAACAAAAAAAAAATGGCACGGTGCCATTATAAATAATCATTTGTTGTTCTCATTTACGTTCATGTTAAACCATCAACTACTCTCGCATGCTTTTGGATCTCCAGCGTTGCGTTTGAGCCGAAGCGAGGGTGGCGGCACGGCGAGAACGTCGGTCATAAAAATGTCCCGGTAAGGAATGGCTCCGATGGAGAAGAAACCGGGCGAACTCTCGCGACCGGGGCTCACCTCCGGGATGGTTGCACCGGCCTATGTATCGCGGGTGTGCATCGTCCGCTCTCGACGGTTTATACCGGCGGACTTTACGGCGCAAGTAAGTACGGCCACGGCCAACGAGCCGAGTGGCCCTTTCGAGATCACCGACTACCGAACCCGTCGGTACTTAAACTCGTTTACACGCAAATTCGAATAAACCCGTGCCCCGTATGGCGACGCTGCCCTTTATAAATCCAACCCGTAACGAGCCAAATGTCCGAGGAGGTAAACGATTCCTACGTTGGCCGTCAGCGATTTTCAGAGGTTTTATAGCTGCTTGTACGCACCTGTACGTCGCTAACGAAGCGTGAAAACCCGAGCAAATTTTGAAAATTTCACCGTCCGATTAAAGATGAAATCAGTCACGAAACGACGGATGATCCGCGTGAGATCTCGAGAAAATCCGATGTTAATGCCACCGGTCAGCGCTGATCGTATTATCTTATCGATATGTCTGTACAACAAAGGAAAACGAAAATATAGATGATAATCGCTTAATCGGCCGGGTCCGGCGCGAAATCATGTTTCACGGGATTTTAATCCGGTGATCGATAATGCGATAAACCTGAAAAATTAACGCGGGAATTGTACGTGCGCGGTGGTGGTGGTGGTCGACTCGTGGCGAACTTCGGGGCACAATCACGGCGAAAAATGTCGGTCACCAATCGCGGTGGCGAACCGATTTTCCGAATAAAACACTTTTTCGTTTTATAAGCCGTAAAACTCGTCCGCGTGTAAAAACAAGAATATTTTATTTATATTCGAAAGTTTATCGACGCGCTCTCGCGGTGCCCCCGTTCGCTTTTAGCTTTATATTTCATTCCTGCGGATATTTTCTTTGGTCATTCTCGTTACGATAAATTCCCACCGGCCCGATATTGCCCCGTATACCACTTACCGAAACGTCCAATAAATTCTAACGTATTAAATTAAATTGAATACACAGAGCCATGCGTCACGCGACGAAATTTGTATACCGAAATAAATGAATATTTTTTTTATCGCCTTTAAACAATTACGAGCGAAAGGGATAACGTTTATTCGCGTTGAACGGGACGGATGATGAAAATACGTCGTTAAGTTCGATGAGCTCGCATGAGGAACGAGAGAAAATGTCCATCGACTTGAGCACGCTCCGTTGAATTCATGGGTCTCCGTTCCCTAATGGTTTTCTTCCCCGAAAGGACGAGGCACGTTCCAATTAAATGTTGCCTCTTACGAATCTCGTTCATTCGTAAAACTAAACCACTTAACCGAACAACGGTCAACTTCTACTTCGAAACTAAGTAGATTAAATAGCGTTAAACCGTCCATATTTAAACGACGTTACGGGCGAACGGCCAGGATTAAGAGATACGCGTACGTACAACACGTGTTCAAACGTCATCCTTTAAGTCGAGCGAGTGTACGATTAAATCTACGCGACATGATGGTATTGCATTAATTGAAACATCATGAGAATAAAATAGGCACACGTTCCTGAGAACGATTTAACAAGGAGCATCTTCAGATTCATGATTGCATCACGCGAATGTAATGGATGGTTAACTTTAAACCGAGCGGTAGCGTTTAAGAAGCAAAAAGGAGACTCGACTAGCTAGAAATTCCTCGGATGAACTACGGAAGCGGCGTAAAGTAACATTTACGAGTGTGTACTCCGTTACCGCCTCTAGAGTCGTAGCGAGCGAGGAAGAAAGATGGAGAGGGGCATTGCCTCGGACAAGCCAATTAGAAAAGGATGAGTTAGGTGGCACGACTTATATATCACTGACAATGAGTTCCCTTGATGCCCGGCTGTTGTTATTCTGAAAATGGCAACCTGTTCTTGCCGGGCTGTGTATGCTAATACGTAATAAGAAAAGCAAAGGTGCGACTCGTAAGGTGTAATAAAATAGTGCAGGTACGTCTTCTGAATAATAATTGATCCTGTTTGCGAGTGGACGAGATACGGTAAACAAAGATGTTTAATTTAGATCAACAGATCTGTTATACGCGAAACGGATTCATCTTTTCGCTGTCAATTTATCAGCGAATGACTGGGAAGAATATAAATTGTAGCAATGACGAATTGTTTACAAAGTGGCTCACGCTGATAACACAAGCAGCTGCTTTTAACGGCTAATAGCGACCAATTATCTCGTCATAACTTTCACGCGCTGTCTGTCGCGACATTTATCATTAAACACGATATTTTTAGAGCCATTGATTGCGTCGTTAATTGGCCGAGAATGATTCCGCATTTTGTGCCACGGGTTAAGTCAACTATCATTCATTAAACGAGCGTGTGGAGATAAAAATCTTCGCATCGTCGGATACGCGTTACGAACGAAACGTACGAGCCGTTCCCTAATCATCCACCTCGCGTCATCTCTTTTATGCGTTGAACACAGAACGAGTCACTTAACGAGTAACAATTTGGTGAAAATGAAATTTTTTTTTGTCTGACCGCGATCGGCTACCTAATATGGGAGCGACTCGTTAATTTGATCGAGGCTGCTCGCCACGTTACGAACGATCGGCTCGAAATCTATAGAGACCCGTTACGTACACAAAAAATCTCGATTACATTTTAATATCGAAGCTAATCTACTAAATGAATGAAGCGTCAGTGTTTACGAGATAGCTTTCTAATTAACTCTACATACCATTGTCATGAAAAAGCATTCTTAATAATACGACATACCTCCGACGCGGATGTTCGTTCGCGCAACACGCATGCATGGAAAGGAAACTGGACTTACCTGAAACAGAAAATAAAAATTTATCATTATCCAGGTATACACATTTTCAGTTGCCTCGTAGCTAATAAAAAATGGAAGTAATGGTAAATGGGCGTAGGATGCTAACTAGGCGCACAAGAATTCCGGCATTAGCATAATATCGCGCGAAGTAAAACTATCACGTGTAATCACTTTATTTCTGGGAAGCTGGTGAAATAAAATCGAGTACCGCCGGTTCGTAACTCTTCCCCCCTCCGCCGAATGGCAATTACTTTATCCCTTTCGTCGACGTATCGGGCAAATCCTCACGTTCCACTTAAAATAACGCGTTTAACTGCGATTTGCATAATGTTCCGCAGGGGCGAGCGAGGTGTACGTGCAATTTTAATTCTGACACCCGCCGGTGACTCGGATGTTAGAAACGCTGCATAAGAAAGTATCCCGTCTTTTAAATGATAATGGGCTCGTTGCGTACATCTGGGGTAACATCGCTGCTCCCACCGAAATGAAACGGTTCAATTAACATAATCTTATGCAACGTTTTATTTACAAAAGGATCTAGAGAAAAACTCGGGTAAAGGTAATTCCAGCTAGGTTCAAGTAATTACCGGGCTTTTATTAACATTTGCGTAACCGATCCGACGACTATGCCTCCCCGGTCTCTCTCTCTCTCTCTCTCTCTCTCTCTCCCTAAGCGGTACAGGTAATTGTAATAGCCTCTCGTTCGTTTCGTCTCGCAGTGGTAATAATAATTAAATTCAAGGTTTCGGCCGATCTTCTCACGGGCATTAATGAGTCACGACAGTTTAAAAGCTCTTTTATTCGTCCGGCGTGACGGGTAATTAAAATTTTATTAAAAACCCGTGAGCCAGGCGCTATCACGCGCGGCATTACCGAAATCATAATCGAGCGGGATGCTAGGAATGTTGGACGGTTCATTCTCCTTTTCTCCGCGGGCCGGTAATTGCCTCGTTTTAATGCGTCCCGGCCAATTTCGCTTCTCCTCCTCCTCTTTCTCCCATCGCGTCAACGAGAAAAACCAGCCAATAGATTTCAACCGCGTCCGACAGTCGGTCGGTCGATCGTATAATGTTGCGGCATCCCGTCTTTCCAACCTTTCTTCCTTCCTGGCCGACCATCCCCCCCGCCGCCGGTCCAAATCGATAATTAATTTTTACATCTCCGCAAAACTGCGGGAGCTGCCCCGCGATAGCTTCACCCCGGCCGATACGAATCCCAGGCCACGTACAGCCTCGGACAATTATTCTGAACCCACTACTACTTATGTGTGAGTTCCCCATTCACAAGTAGTAAGAAATCTATTCGTTTACGTTTCAATGCTCCAGGCTTAACACATTCGCGACCGCTGACGTGAATTCACGTCATTTTAAATTTTATTTCTAAAGCAAGTATACANCATAAGCAGTAGTGGATTCAGAATAATTGTCCGAAGCTGTACCTGGCGCGCGAGAGGTGCTCCCTGCAAGAAACCGAGCTGACGGAGTTCCACGAACACGAATCGCGGATAATTCGGTTCTGTATCCCTCGCCAGCGGGAAGGAACCCCTGTTCTGATTTTTGCCCGCAATGCCAGGAGAGGAGAAAGCGAGCCGAACGATCCGCAGCAGCAGCTCCGGGAGTGATAAATGGGTGGGATTCAATTTGAGGCCAATCAACATTCTCGTCCTCTCCTCCTCGTGCTCCTTGTCTTGTCCGTTTGTCTTTTCGCCGTACCCCGGTGTCTTTCGCTTTTTCTCGCGCATTTCCTACCCGTGTCGGGTACAATGTCCACACCACTCCCTTCGCCGTTACCCGACGCATCCTTTCATCCTTCCCGCTGAACCGCGCCCGGACCCATTTACCATTCCCCCTGCCGGCTGTGTACGCCCCGCGAAATAAGTACAATAACATCGCGTGCGCCGGCATCTCGGAATCCTGACGATCGTGAACCCCCCGGCCCTCTCAGCGAGCTGCTCCTTTACGGGAAACGTAAGACCCACGCCAGGGTATACTCGCATACCTGCCCGCTATTTACGATCGCAGCCGGGCGGTGACAACAACGGGCCAGCAGCACCGCTTTGTGCTTATGCAACTGTCCGATTAATTGTTCAGCCACGGTATTCTCGCGTGACAAAGATTCCTGAACCGACGCCCATTGAAATCCTCCTATCCTATTAATCATTATAAAAATTCTAATTTATACGAAATACGCCTCGGCCGACAATAAATTAATTATCAACGGATCTTAAACCGCGGCGAAACAGATACAGATAGGTCGGCAGCTGCGTTATAGATAGTACGCTTTAGCCTGGGTTCGCTCCTCTCTGCCATAATTAGGCCAGGCCAACGGAAGGGTCGAGGTGGTCCCGGTTCCCAGCCTTTGTGACCGCGGATGCAATTGTATCCGCCGCGGCAGCAAGGCGATCTTAAACGCAATTTTCGCGATGTAATTGACTTTCCGACGTTTCACGACCCTCGAGTATGCACCTAGCTGCCTTCGCTTCGCGTTCGTGTCAAAGAGCACGCGGCGCGCCCAGTGGAATTTTGCGCCGAGCTATACCGGCGTTCACGTTCGAAACTGTTTCGGGGAAACTTTGATTACCCATATTGTTTCGCGATGAACTAACCGAGTCATCTGCTTATGCTGTCGGAGTTTGTAACAACGGCGAGGCGTTACGATTACAGGGTAACTGCTATCGCCGATGTTCACGTGCGCGTCTGTACACAACGTCGTTCTCCCAGATTTAATTCCCACGGAAAACTATCCGCAAAACAGAGGTACAAGGCGCGATGAATTTTCCAATGGTACACGCAAGTTTCTTCGATTCCGCCGAGTACTGAAACTTCACGTCGGTGCAGGCGTTGTACAACGTGATGTAACGTTTCACGGGACAAGCCGTAAGGAGTAGGGCGGTATATACCTATACTCGCGTGAAAACTTCTGCTCGTCGACGTTAGAACCAGCCGCGATCGTAGCTGTCTGCCACCGAAGCTACGTAAACTCCGCGTTATTATAGCTGGCACAGTGGTAGATATTGCAGTTGCACCGGGGCTCCCTGCACCGCCGCTATACAGCTCTCTAATATGCACTTTAAGTATGCAACCAGATGCTAAAGTTCCAACTCTGTTTATCGCACGTGCCTCGGTATTCCTGCTCGATGCCGTTTCCGCAGCGGCTGCGATTCGACGATTTAAACCGGCGCGTCGAATTAATCGCGAGAGCTCCTCGATTCGCGATCACGATCCGCGTCAGCCGAAGGAAAAACTAATTTCGGCTAGACAAACTGCGGAATTCGTCTATTTGCCAAAATGATGGATGGGCACGGAGTAATCTTCGCCGCGAGGCGGCTGAGAACTCCTCTCGCTTGCATAAAGCGGTGGCTTATCTTTTTCGTTCAGGCCCGCGGCGGCAGGTACTGTGAGCGACAACCGGTCTTATACTTTTATTTCATCCGGAACGCGGCACGATCAATCCGGGATCCTTTCATCGATCATTTCGCGATCAATCGCGCGTCACGAAGATTGTTTCCGAGGGCCACTTATCCGTTACGCGTCTGCCCTCGACGAAACAGGCCCTCTCATCATCGATCATCGCGCAGCCACCGCGCTGCTTCCGAATTTCGAGTACACATACACGTCGCAATCGGTTAGCATGAATTAGTCCCGGGCTGCGAGAGCTACCCCGAGAGCTAATCTAATGTTGATTACATTAACGTCGATTACATTCCAATTAATCATTGTACCGGTTTCGATCTCAGACTCGTTCGTCCGCGATTTTCGTTAGACACGAGAAGACGAGCCCGGTGCAACGGTTGCCGGGTATGCAAATGTAAATTTCGCGGGAGAGAGATTTCGCGGAACAACGCGTAACCGTGAAATTCGCTAACAACGTTACGCCGGACGGATAAGCGCGTGAAATAAAACGTCGGCCGGACAACCGAGGGGAAACTCGATTTCCCCGATGAAAATAATTTTACGCACGTGCCGGCGAAAAGTTTTCGGCAACCGGTGGAAATCGAGTATCAAAGTTGGCTGACGCCGGAGCGGTAAGGAAATGAGCTCAACGAGTTGTAAAATCACGAAGCTTTGAAAGTCTCGTAAAGATGCCGCGTACCCGGAATAGGAGGGAAATACCGTGTGCCTGACTACGCGAATAAAATCGTATAAACCGTCGTCGTACCGTTCGACGGTTCGCGAATTACACAGGTACCCCCGCCCGCTGCTCTACTCTCCGAGACATCGCTCGCCGCGATAAACGTCGCGACCGCGTCAAACTTTCCAAACAAGTTTCTAACTGACGTTAAGTGCCTGCAAATTGTTGTCATATGTAAATCGAGCTCGCCGGGTCAAGTCCATCCATCTACTGCCGGGGCACGGATAAAAACTATCAAAGCAAACAGACCCGACGCTCCTCTCGTCAACCCCACGTTTCCATAAAACAGTCACGGGACCTCTAACAGAAAAATAAAACCAGCGGAGCAGGGTGGGTATCCAGGGGTTGCGAATGATGCGCAAACACGATCGCTCAGATAAGCAGCGCGCCGCAATCCCGAAGGATTTTCGCCTCATGCTATCGCGCAAATCCAGATTCGGCAAACTCGTTCGAACCCGATGGGGGAACGTATTTTTCGATGTAATGAGGGATCAGCAACAGTGAGCGCGTGCCACGCCTCGGCGTATCGGATGTGTATATGACACATACAGCGTGCCGGTACGTGTTTCGCTCACCGGCGCGACATTACTACTATCCGACCGAAGGGAATCACCTGTAGTAGGTACGAAATGGCAGCCGGATCACCGAGGAAGCTTAGGTGGGTAGAAACTCGTAATGAAATTCCAGACATTATTAATATTGCCGGGATGGGATAGGAATAGCAGTCAGCCGTCAAGCGCGCAACTCGGCGAAGGGAGATCAAGTCGCTGTCAAGCTATGTACCCGGGCATCGCGTGCAAATTCATCTCGGCTATCCAAAATTTCGTACCCGTGAACCGTGCGCGCGCGCGCGTGGCTCGCCTTCAACGGCGCGCACGCATGTTGCTCCAGAATGCACGCACGACCCGTGTGCATCCGTCGAAATTTTCTACTCGCTCGCACGTTCAGCTCTTTGGTGAAGCGTCGTTAATACATAAATTCGAACGCGTACAAACACGATACACCGTTCTAGGTCGGAACTGCAAACTTTTATTCTATAGATAATTGCGGGATAATACTCGGCGTGGAAGCTACGGCAGCGTACATCTTGTTACTCGATAAATTACTCCATCAATTACCGGGCTCGCGTGAGGATAACAAGGTGACCCCGCAAGCGAGCAAAGGTAAGGAAAACGAAGGTGTGTGCTCAGCGGAATTTGAGACACGAAATGGGATCACGGCAACGAAATTGGGATTGGCCGGTCTTAACCCCGCCGGCAATCGAGACAGGGTACCGTGATACATCGGTCGCACCTTAAGCGGTTATCGTCTATCGTTGAATTTCACCTATACCTACGATTTTAATAACCCCGACGATTTTTTGCGATGAAAATATTTCCCTATCGAAGCACCGCGAGCGTAAATTATTTTTTTAATGGAGTTCGCTTAAACTTCGACCCTTCTGAATATTCAGTAAGAACCGTGATAGGAATTTCAAAGTACCGGGCCGACGTACGTACGCGGGCACATCCGTCCGATAAAAAGAGTATTAGCCAAGAATAAACGTTTCATAACCTGCCGCTTTTAATCCCTCGTATTCACCGTCTTGGCGGGTGGCTCGATGAAAGAACATTCGATAACGAAAAGAGGAGCTGAACACTGAATACGCGTGAGCACTAATTTGCGAGGAAACCGTTATTATACGCGGAGTAGCAAGGCCCGCCATTAATCATCCCGGATGATCGTAGCCCGACATTAATTATCCGAGGCCATTTTCCTGGGTCGTGTGGCGGCGGCGGCGGCGGTGCCGGCACGATTTCCCGGGTTCTGTCGGGCCTCAAAGCGTGCCTACCTCAGGGGTTCTCCGGGACAGCATTTGCGTGAAATTGATATGTTATCGCGTTATTAAACGGGTATGATCCTCGCGGCTTAGTGTAAACCGTTCCCTGCGCGTAAAACGAGCATGCTCCGGATCCTGAGAACGAGCGGTATCCGCCGCTGGCTCCACCGCAGCCTCTCTACTCGAGTTCACCTATTCTCTCTTCAGCTCCATTCTCTATACTCTATCGTAACCGGCCGACTCCACTGGTAGGGGGATTCGCTCGAATTTTAGACCGATTATATCCATCAGAGGTACGTTTGCCAGAACCAGAGCCAACGTCATTCCATTTATTATTCCCAATCGCGAATATGCCTGATATATCCTCTTCCACCGGTTTCCCCATCTCCGCTCCATCTCTCCGGCGTATCTCTTTTTTTATGCATTATTTCCTCTCGGTGTACTGTTACCACGTATTTGTTCGCTTCTCCGGTAGTAATTCGTGATCCTACGGAAATCGACTGACATAACTGGCGCTGCTGGCAACCGCGAAACCGAATACTTTCGTGATTGAAATTTTATTGCACGCGTCATCCTCGTATCCGTCTCGATTGCGCCTCAACCCAATAACGATCCGTCAAACGCGAAACGAGGAACCCGTCCCATCGAATTTGAGTCGAAGCTTAAAATTGATTGCTCTATAAACGTCTCTACAATTTCGAGATTGACCCGTTCAGCCGTTCGTTGTTGGCCCAATCCTCGCGTCGTGTACGGAGCGGGACACACGCGCCTCGGATATGTATGCCAATCGCCTTGCTCGTAATCTCGAAGCTGCCGGAGAACTTGGTCACCTACTTCCGCTCAGAACTTGTCAACCAAACTTGGCGAACTATCGCTGAGACGAGAACGGACTTCGAATGTGTATCTCCTGTGTTCTTGGCCCGGTGTCGGGATTGGTCGGGCGAAATTCGTGTCAATCGAGCCGCGAAACCACGTCAGGATCGAAACTCAGAAACGGGTAGTCCCGTTAAAAAAAAGAGTTATCTCGAAAGTGCGCGGATTAGCCATCCACGCTTTTGCCAAATTAACGAAACACCGCGTTTTTTCAACTCCGTTGACTGCGTCCGCGGCTCCTGCAGCAAGATCGGTAAGGGGAAAAAAAAACTGGAACGCGATCGCTAAACGAAAATCAAACGATTTGGCAATTTTTTTCAATGGATCGATTCGCTGCGTTTGCATTCGCTCGGTACGTAAGTTAGTTTTTGTTGGCGAGCAGGCGCGATGACTAATGGCCTACGGGGGATCGTTCCTGGTTACCGGCGTCCCAGCTATTTGCGTGCACGATTTTTCATAGTTTTTACCCGTGCCGCCGCCTTGTTTTATAACGTAGCCGATAACTCGAAATCGATTTGCCGGACCGGCTTTGATGGCAGGACGAATTGAAATCGATGACTGACCGGTATATAGGAGGGGGTTATAAAAGAGAAAAATAGGCTAGGGGGGTAGGGAGAGGATAACCGTGAAACTGTATCGCGGGAGATGCGACGAACTTTTCATTCCGCGATACTACCGATAGGTGAATCACGTTTTCGGCTCTGAGATTCTTCGCGGTGCCTCTCCTATTTCGTTGGTACATTTGCCAGAGGGACATCATAGTCCCGCGCGCACGGTCTGACTCCAGCACGTTTTTCCAATATCGTAGCAGTCAGCGGAACCGGGAGAATAATCGTTACGATTCTCACGGAACGAAATTCTGATTTTCGTCCGCGACCAGCCAATCCCCTATTTCTCATTCGACCAAGAATTCGTGAAGCACGAATTTTATCAGGAATATTATTCTTATCAGGAATAATCAAAATCATTTTAATCGAATTCTCGTGTCTCTCTTTCATACGCGAAAGAACGTAATTATAAACTCTGACTCGTTTCCATCCTTGGTAATCGTCTTCACCTACCACAGTCAGGTAACACTTTCTCCGATCCTCGCAAGGTCGCTTTCCAGGTGCAACGAAAGGGAACCATACGCAGTTGGGATAATAGCAGATTGTATCGCGCTTAAACATCAATATTATCCCGGCCCAGATATCAGTTAAGAAAAAAGAGAAATCTCTGCGCACGCAATATCGACGTGCATGCGATGGAAGAAAGTTTACAGGGTTATTCGTAAATACAAGGCGAACAGAAATATTCGTTTCGTGTTTTCACGAATTTGCTCCCTGCTTAAGATACTTTACATATCTTAAGTCTTTTAACACGAGCTCTTTAATCGCGCGTCTGTTAACGTGTAAATCCTACACGGTCGGCTCTCCGCGAGCATCTCGCGCTCTTTACCCCGGGCCGTCTGGCAGTCACGGTTGAAACGAAATCTTAATGACACCTGTCTCGAGTGGCAGCGACTCAGCGTTTCTCTCTTTATGTACCGAAAATCACACACGCGGGGAGAAGGGATCTCGTTAATTCGTTAACCGCGTCTGGGAAATTTACAAAAAATTTCCAACGCCATTAAGTTTCGTATCGCGTTTCCAGGGGCGGTAAACTGGGACTCTGTCGCGTCGATAAGCATCTGGGATGTACCACGGTGGCGAGATGAGAGTTCGGAACACGCGAGAAGTCGAGGAGCGTCGCGCGATGGGAAAAAGTCGCATCGGTGATTCTATTCGAAGCCGCGACGATTTTTACCCCCTGGGAATGGAACACGTGACGCGTAAGTATATTAATTCGTATGGAATCCAACGACCCCGAGGCAGCCGGCGTTCGGGTCAATCCTATCTCGCGCGCCGATCACCGGCCGCATTCACCGCGCCGCCACAATACCGCTCCGATCTGATCGCCACCCCTGCGCGTCAGCGTCATCGTGGACGAACGAAAGGAGGCGAAAAGAGGGCAAACAGGTCCCTATCTCTTCGCGAGCACCGAGCCAGGAGCCACTCGCAGAGTTTCGTATAAATAAATATTGCCCGATGATTGATCGTTCGTCGCGGCGTTACCGGGCAGGACGTTACATCAACCGGGGCCCGTGACACGCGGGGTGGACTACCATTTTTTTATTTACCTCTCGCGGTAATTTGTCATCGTGCCACAATGCTCGCTTCGCGACCGGAGCAGATAGTTGGCGAGTTAAAATTCGTGTACGGATATAATTGTAAGGGACGCGCCGGATAAGGACGAGTTCGATCGCTAAAGGGATAATAGGGTACCGAATGACCGAGTGACTCTAAAGAATAATGACCCCGTATTTTCAGATATCCTAAATGTCTACTTGGCATCCGTGGAATAGTCGCAAGAAAGAAAAGAAATATTTTATTGAAATTGGGGTTCAGGTTCGTCGTTGAGACGAAAGCCACGTGCCTTGTATATTCTATCGAATAAGACGATTTTGCATCTCATGTATTATGAGCGAGTACCATTTACGGTTTCGCGAATACAATTCGGTAGAATCGAGCGAAGAGGCTCGAAGAGTAGCACGTGCGCGTGCAACGGAGTAAATTAATACGTCAATGACACACAAGCTATCAACCCCCATATTCAATGAGGCTCGCATTAAGCCTCGCCCGTATTTCATGCCGAACGTTGCTCGTAACGTTCTAAAATTTATAGTGGAACGTATCGCCCTATCTGCCGCGTTACGTGTCTCTACGCGCGTGCGAGAAAACCTCTATCCTTCGGTTCCGTTCGTCCCTCTCTCTCTCTCTGTTTCTCTCTCGCGGGGATGATCGCCGGAGTAAGATGACGAATCGTTGAAACGGACCTAACCGGTTCCCATGAGATAACTCTGAACTCGGTGCTTGCGTTTCACGTCGTAAACACGCCGCTGTTGACGACGTTCATTACGATGATCGCCGCGCGTGGACAATTAAACGGCCGTAGCCCGTTTCATTCGTCACGATCGCGCGAAAGGATAACTATCGCGGGTTAACGCGTGCTACGCTTTAAACCTTCGTCCTGCGAGGGGCATTAAGGAAGCGAAACGAGCGTTCACCCGGGCACTCATTCCTCGAAAGCTCTTCGCCTTACTTTCATCCATTATTCCCGTGCCGTAGGTAAGTCACCGAGCGCGCGCCGCGATGTCGCGTGCACATGCTTTATGTTCACTTACACGACGCGGCCTCTCGTTTCGCGTGGCAGTAATCACGCGCGCGAAAAACGCGAGCTCGTAGAAACGCATGAAAAATTTGCCCCTCGTCCCGTGCACTCTCCCCGCGGGTGCGGCAAAAAAGGAATCGCGAATGCCTGGCGCACGGAAAAAAGAAGTAACCCTTCTCAACCGCGTACCGATTTGACATTCACCGGAGGAGGTTGGCTAGAAATGTTATTCGCCTCTTTTTCTGCCGGCTCGTATGTTACTTCGCTTAACTTTCTGGCGTACCGACCGAAAGAATGCCGGAGAATTTACCCCGCACGCGATCCGACAAGTTTGGCGACTCGTCCACCCTCGAGGCTAACGGTGAACTTCGAAGCTCCGAGTACGAAGAATGCTCCACTTAGATATTTATCTGTCCTCGATTGCACGTGAAATAAATCGGCCGTCTAATTGGAAAAACTGGATACGGAAATCCTGAATATTAATTCTTTTCTATCATTGGCCACGATAATTCTGCAACGTAATCTTTTCCCCTGGCCGTATAAATTGCCCTCGCCGCACAAAGATCAGCGGTAGCAGCAATAATGAAATTTATCGCTTAAATGCAACCGCAACGAACAAACAACTCCAATTTTAACGAGCATTGTTCGCGGGATAATTACGCGTGTTCGGTTATTATTCACGGCACGCTGTGTTGACTCGCGCTTAAAGCGGGCAGCTTAACAAAAACCCCGGGCCGTGATAACAGTTGCCAGGAAGAGGAACAGTCGTCTTAGAAAGTTTTCTGCCTCGCTCACGGCTTAAAGTAACTCGTAAATCTCATTTTTCCCGCGTTACCCAGCCCCCCTCGCCCCGTCGTCCCTCCCTGCCAACTGGGACAAACTTTTTTCAACGGCTTCTTAATGTAATGCATTTGTTGCATACCGTAAAGACCCCGTCCCACGGTTTTGCCGAGAGTGATAACGCGACTCGTTTAACGCACAAATTTGATCACCGAGTTTCTTGGGAAATTGCGTCGCGGAAAATTTAATCAAGCCCTTTTCTCGGTTACTCCGCGACGGTTAAACAACTTAGTCCCCGATCCGTTGCTGCATGCACACGCCCGGCAGCCGATGTCCATGCCTGCGAACGTCTTAATTAGTCCGTGCATAGAAGACACAGGTACGGCAACGATATTCCCGGGAACCGCGACGTTACGTGATCCGAGTTGCTGCAGTCTCGAGGAATAATAACTGACGCGTGCATATCCGGAATTACACGGTCAGGTTATGAAACGGGGTCGGAGTTTCACGGTAGCTGACGTTCGCTCGCGAGAATTTTGGTCGATGATTCGAATCGCGAATCCTTAAGCGTGAAATGTTTTGTCGGGAATTGCGATATTTCGAGAAGAGAAAGATCCGCGACGCGTTGCATGACTCTTCATCTAGTCATAGGATACGTTCGCCGATAAAGTTCGATATTCGATTAGCGTCGACCGTTTAAAGAATAATATTTCTTTGCATTGCAGATTGGAATACCAGGCGAGTTTTAAATGGGATTCGGCGTCGCTCGATTTCTCCTGACGATCGCGGATGATCGACATCCGCGCCGAAGAAAAAGTTTCGCCCGACCGTTTCCGTCCGATTATATTTGGCATTCATAGCTCGTCCTGTTGGATTTAAGAATTCCGAGTTAACGATCGATTTCTCCCGGACATTTCCCTCGCAGTTCGTTCTCGGTATCAATTATCCGGCGATATGTAACTGTGTTAGAGACTAATCGATGCAGTTGTAACAGTCTTAATTAAATTGACAAGAGAGACGGAGAACGGTGAATAGCAAATGAGAGAATGAAATAGTTGGGGTATAAAGAAGAGAGGAAGGAAGCGGAGCGAGTTACATGATCGAGCTAACTGTAGCGCGATGGTGCGAGTTTGTAAAGAAATAAAAGTTGACTAAGTGAATCTAGTGAATAGAGACGGAAAGAGGTAGAGAGTGAGCGAGGACCAGTAAATCCATTGAAAAGTTTCTCGCTCGCAAACGCCGCGACTCCGGCAATATTGTCCGGGTCGTTCGTGGATGACCCTGCGGCGGTACAGCCAGGATCTAAAGGCCAACGAGGCCTTCGCTTTTTCAAGGGAAGCTTTAAGGCACGGTGTGCATCCTTGCATGGCAAGGAGGCACGTTACATCGATCGATGAACTTCGCGGGAATGCAAAGTACTACATCCGCGCATTGTTAAGTGGTTATTCAATAAATCCTACGGCTACCAAACACAACGATCGTCTTAACTCCAAGCGAATTAATTCCTACAACGATACCCCAGCTACGTCTGAATCATACCTTCTCATAACGCAACGCGGGTTGATTTCGTTAAATAAAACTGAAGTTATTTTAATACAAAAGAAATTTGAGTATATATTTTTTCTTTGTAACAAAGTTTCCTGCAAATTTTTATGAGACCTAAAAAAAAAATGTTTAATCGATGCGAAGAGTGGATCGAGTATCTCAAAATTGGACACTGGCGTAGCGGCGGCGGCGTCACCTGGAACGGGTGTCGAGTTGGATCACTTAGCTCGTTACGAGGACAATTCAGAACGTGTCGACGTGTTTGAGGTCGACGGGACCGAGAGAGGATAGAGAGTTCATAGATACACGATTTGAAACGCCCCCCCGAATGGGCGAAGTACGTTTCACAGGTACCTACCGATAATTTCATGGCTCGTGCGCAGCGGGCACGTGCTTTCATCAGGTTCTCAAAGTTGGCAGCCCACCCAAATTGTCGGGGACCGATTAAATCGTTCATTCTGTCGCACGGATCCGCGCTACAAAGGGTATTTCATTTACACAGGTGCGACGCACGCGCCGGTTCCCATAGAGAACAGGTCGCATCAAACACGAGTTCACGATCAAAAATTTCTATCTACATTTTACACCGCTTCGCCCGTCCTTCATTTTCTAATTCTCGTTACGAATCCCTTCATACAATTTTTCTCTTATGACCGTTTTTAAACGAATTACAGCGAAGCAGAGTTTTACCAGAATTGAAAAGAATTAAACCCGACAAAAAACACGCGATAGAATGTAGACGCGAAAAAGCGAATAGACCGATAATAAAAATAAGATCTTATCGCGCAGGAGTGGAAGAATTTTTGAAACGGGAAACAGTGCCATGGGAAGGAGGAGTGGGCATATTTAGTGGCAGCGAACTCCACCCGCTGTCCGCCCAATATTAACTCGCGCCATAATGCGCTAAATTCCTACCACCATTTCGGGCATCCTTCCTTACCCCGGAGCAAGAGCTTTAAATCTCTCTCGGCGCCGAAGTAACCGGCAACCTGTGCCATGGTTCGTATATCCTTAAGTCCGTTTCGAACAATCGGCCCGCTCTTTCTTTTCCTTTCTCTTTCGCCTCGAACCACCGGCGAGGGAAAAAACGGACACGTCCGAATTGGGCGTTTCCGTCCACGAAACTTCGTAAAGAAATTACCGTCGTCGTAAAGAAACGCGCCCCTTTACTTTTTCCCCAGCCAATTTTCGGTAACTTTAAACATCTCTTCATCAGAAT
>SHCU01000229.1:77881-98319 GCA_004307685.1 Ceratina australensis | reverse complement strand
TCCGTCCACGAAACTTCGTAAAGAAATTACCGTCGTCGTAAAGAAACGCGCCCCTGTACTTTTTCCCCAGCCAATTTTCGGTAACTTTAAACATCTCTTCATCAGAATTTCATCTGAAAAAATTATATCCTATTTAATTATCCGGCATAGAGGTAATACCAACTTAATTAAAAAATAAGTTTGCGCATGTACGGGGCATTTAAAGAAACAGCGAGCGGTGCCTCGTCAAAGGAACCTCAACCTCGTAAAACGAGAGGGGATTTACAGGCATTCCAGCGTTTATCACGAGCCATCGCCGATTTCTATCGCGAGTAAGGAATCGGAAACACGTCGTCGCGCGACCTCCATCAATTTCTCGGACACCCGGTACGCACGGGAGGGACGTAAGTAGGTTCGCCGCATTACATTTATCTCGGTGTAACCGACCGTGCGGGCCGAGGTTGCACACCGGGATGCATTGATTATTCGCCGCGTAAAGCCCCGGCATTACCAAAGTCCCGCCATCCTTTATCCCGCGAGTCGCGCACCTGAATGCATCTTCCGTTCCCCCACCCCTCGCGACACTCGTCCTTCGTCCTCGCCCTTTAACCTCAGCTCGGATAGAAAGAGAAGCGGACCAGCTAGCCAACTTTTTTGCGCGCCACGTTATATATCAGGCTCAATTAGTCAGACGACAAAAGACGTGTTAGTTTCCACTCTCGCAGCTAGCAAGAGGGCGATCTGCTCCGCTGAGCGCTGACAATGCCACCGGCTCGCTCGCCTGTCATCGAACACGGAACAGTGTTATCGTAATAACGCCCGCTGGATATCTTCGATAATTCGCGGTGCTGCTTTTTACATCTCGGACAGAACCGGGGAGTTAATCGGTCCAAAGGATTGCACGATTGCACGCTGCTGGATCGTTCGAGATTCACATGAGCAAAGCGAGACCGCCTATCGTGCAATCAGAGCAATCACGCGTATACGGGGTCGGATTATTATAAAAGCAATTTTCGTGATACACCGGATTACTGGTATTATTAAACCGTGGAACTTTTATCTACTCGTACGGTTTCAATGATCCGAATTAGGTACACGGACGAATCGCGAAAACTTCGGTAGCAACCGAATCCCGGTCGGAGCAGATCAAAATAAATCAGCGTCGACCCAATTCGAACGCGGCACCGACGACAAGAGAGGGTGGCGTGTATAACGTGCAATTACCTATGCAAATACGGCCGTGCAACTAGCGGTTTTTACGGGTCCTAGATGCGACCCGCGATACACGGCTACGGCCATGCGCTCCGCGAAAGAACGAGCGCGCGCCCATTAAAACGATAGCGATCGCACTTCGACGCTTTCTATTAAATTCATCGACGGGCCCCGACCGCGCCGGATTGCATCACGGAAATTCGACGCGTAACTCCGTTACGTTGCGTGCATGACAGTGCATTAAATGCACGTTAACCGATAGTTACACGGTCGGCGCGGGCCGATAAAATTTCGCCAAATACGGGCGCAGTTCAATTATAATATAACAAATAAACGTCGGGGCCTGGGCAGAGAAATACTCGGTGGTGTGCGTGTAAACTTATTTATGAGAAGATTATACGATGTTAGGAAAATTGAATCTCCTTTATCCCCGTACCTCTAAACGAGTACTCGTTAAACTCGGAAAATCTGGATGAGGCATAATATGCTCGGCGAAGTGACCTATACCCCTGAACGTCACTATCAATTACTGTCACGATAATGTCAGTCGAGGTAATTACCTTCGTTAACAGACATGTTGTAGCAGCTGAATAAAAGCAGGAGCGGTAGCGAAGGTAGGAATTTATGTAGTCGTTACGACCTGACTTTACCGTAATGGTTAGCTACTTGATATTAAATCATACGAATCCCCGTGAATACGTATTGTCATATAGAATTAACGCCGCGGCCTCGCTGTTAATTTTATGTTAATACCGCTTCTCGCTCGCTACCCGTTTACGTTTTACGAGATTCCGCGCTATGGGCTTTAACCGAATCCGTAAGGTGTATACGCGTATTTCAGAGAGCACGCGCCTGCGGGTTCAAGGTCTCACGCATTTCAAGGTTTTATGCGTTTCCCAACGAGGCGTGAGTATCTCTTAGCCAGCCCGGCCGCAACGGTAGTCGTTAAACTCCGAGGAGTTTAGTATCGCCTCTCTGTATTTTTATTATTCTTTTAACGAGACGTCTAATAAGGCCCACTTGTCTTTTTATCATCGATAATCGTGCTCTCGAATTTGAGTCGCAGAATTTCAAGCACTCCCATTTCAGACGATGCTTTCAAGGAAATTATTATATTAACAACTTTTAACGAACGATTCCACCTCGCGGAACGAATCGACTTTGAACGCAGTCGAAGTACCGTGATTGAAAAGGTAGAATTTCCATAAGAAACCGTCTCAAAGAATACGAAAAACGTGATAGAATAAAAGGGGACGCTCGGCTCTCGCAAGGGATAACATCGTGATCCTTTCGTCCCGGGATAGAAACATTTTCGTTTGGTTTCGTCGAATCGGAACACACTCGCCCGGATGGACAACACCGGGCACCCATGCAAAGGGAGAGACCGACAAGGGAAAGTGTCTTAAGCCGCGTCTTTGGCTCGCGGGAAACCACCGCCGCTGTGTGTCTCTCATCCGGTCCCTGTTGTATACGGTACAAACCGTACGACAAAGTCCGAGACGACGAAAAGTCCCAGCCCGCATCCGAGAGGTGTGCCACAAAAGGCTAGTCGAAGGTGGATCGGAAATAAAATGAAACTCGGCGAAAGCGTTCTGTGAATAACCTCCTCCTCGTATTGTTAGCCATCGCGAAGTGTCCATTTCCTTCTCCCTTTTTTCTCTCTCCTTACGTTCAGCTACGCGTGAGCCCTGCGACTTACGTATCTCGCATTCACGGTCTCGTTCGATATCGGAGCTCCCAATTCATCCGGTGAAATGGAAGGCGAGCCGAAACGCTGAAGGGAAAAAGCGAAACAAAAATGGGCCGAGAGGAACCAAAAGGAGAAGTCGAGTAATATCGGTGCACCTACGACTCGTACGAGGCCGAAGATGTTACACCAACGGATACGGGCACTGCAGATGATCAAGCAATTCCTCCCGGCGGGATAGCTCGACCCGGGTTGCAGCTACAGATTCTGTTTCCCCGGGTTTCCAGGGCGAATGTAAATGGAATGAACGCTCGAATTCTGTCCTCCGATCCGAGATACCACGGTTTCATTCTGTTCCTCTGATTGAAATTGCGTCGATTTTTATTTCCGCCGGGGCTGTATCTCTATTGTTTCGTTACTAGCGCGAAGCCATTGTAAAGAGTTATCCATTCTTCCGTGGGAAACGATGAAACGGTGGACTAGTTGCCAGGGATTCTTGGAAGGCGATATAGATAAGATATAATCGACCCTTGTTGATCTCTGACAAACAATGGACCTTTTATAAATGTGCGTTAATCGAAGAGGAAGGCGCCGGGTTGTCAGGTGAAAAAGAAGTCGAAAGATCGTTTTAATTGGAAACGAAGGGACAGCCGAAGAGCTTGCTGTAGTAAACCTCGAACGACGCTCAAGGAGGAGGTGAAAATCACCGGCGACTTAAATGCCTCGTTGTATCGAGTTAATTGCAGGAATAACCATCAACTCGACCTCTTATCAATTTCCTTGCTCTTTGCTCTTGAGTACCCGTTATCGAGCCCCGATACAACCGTCGTCGCGCATTAACATTCATTCTTACCTTCTCACCAGTTGACGGAGTAACTTCTGGATCTCGAGTAGCGAATGCGAATTTTATGTCTCGAGTCTCGCCGAACGCGTACCGCATCCGAGGAAACATTATCGATTCTGTTTTCCCGGATCCGATGAAAAATTAATAGCACGCCAGCAGCCAGCGTTCGACGGGATTCCGCGTTGTCGTCTCGTTCTTTCAACCCCTTTCCCTCCTCCCCCTTGCGTCTCTCCGTTGACGTGCCCCGCCTCGATGCAGAACGTCACAAATCACATTATCTCCGTATCGTTGGCTCGGGCACGCGACTACGTGAACAAAGGGACAGCGTGGATTTTCACGGTATCTCAACTCGTCCCCCCGTTTCCGCCGGTTCGCAGAAGCGAGCCCGACGTTTCATCGGGAATCTGTTCGCGAGACCAGCTATCGGTCACCAGGATTGTTTCGTAAACGAGCGGCCAAGAATCTGGCTATTTCCGGGTCGATCGACTGGTTCTTCTTACCATGACGGCGATGCAGCAAATGGAGCTTGTCCTTAATCCGTCTCTACTTTCAATCACCAGTCACTCGGATGCCAAGATACTCGACCCGATTATATATCCATGAGTTACAAGCCAAGTGTGCAACGTTTCCGGATGCTGCGTCGAAGCCTGCACGGCCAATTTATTTTTCTTGCCAATGGGGTTACTTGTACGGGTAAGAAATTACGTGTGCGAGCGAAATGAGCCGCATTGACCGAGATGCTACGAGCAGCGGCTACTCGATGAATGAAATACCATTACTGAACTGTGATCCGTATTTCCTTTGGCGCCATTGAGAGATTTAGGTCTATGAGATTTCGTCGACTGTTTCTCCGAAAGAAAATTCGGAAAATGCGATGATAAAAATGATACAAGTTCGGGATGGAACTGTGGATGATCCTGCGCGTATTTGTAAGTAAAAAAATAACAGCGTCTAACTCGGGTGTACGTTGAAAATGAAAGACTGTTTCATAAAATTCGAATAACTGCGTAACCATCAGCGTCACGTGCAGAATTAAAATTGCCATCAATTTCGCGATCCACCCGCGCGACTCTTCTCCTTTTTTTCAAATTTCGAGGGATGCTCGTTTCGAGTTTTATCGGACCCGTGAAAATTAGTTTAACTGAATCGCGGACACGTTTCCTCGATAGCGGGATGAAAAATATGGAACAGAAAGCGTTCCCAAACAGGAAAAAGCTTGTCCGCGCCGCTGCCGACGTCGATTCGTGATGGAAGAATAAAAATTCAGTTTTTCACCGGCCTCGCCTCTTTTTAGTTTTCGTATACAAAGAAGATCGGCGCCGAAAGAACGTCTTTGCCGCGGCGTCAAACATCATTACACAATATTCAAAGGATGAAAAAGCACGTGACGGCGGAGGGGTGGCGTCTAATGTAGCGTGCGAGATAGATGGGTTACCGCGGCGAAAGTTAATTCGCGTTTTCACTTCGGCGACCACCGGGTCGATCGAAAGCGTCGCTCGTCCGTGCGAATAACGGTCACCGCAGCGTCTCCTAACGACGTCGTTATCGATTTGTCTGTCCCAGACACAACTTTATAAAGAGCAACTTTATTAACTTGCTATCGGTGCTCGTAGCCACTGTAAGCCCATGGTAGAGACGATCAAAGATCGATACCATCGGTCCATCTAGATGAAAATCGAAATTTTATCGGGTTTCGTTCGCTCAGCCGCAGGACTCCCTCGTCCGCAACGATGCCCTCCAAGCAAACCGTTTAGCCTCCCGAGGGCAGCTACAATATCCAAGACCTGAATTCAGAACCGCTCCGTGCGCCGAATGGTCAACGCCTTAACCAGTTACCGCAACGAACGGAAACTAATTAACAAGCCATAAGTCGATTCCGGCCGGAACGAATTCAGAACCGTACACGTGCCGATTGAACCGATCTACAAGTTAAACCCTCTCGACCGAAAGCGACGTACTAATTAAAGGGCGACTTAGGGAATGCGTGGCTATAGAGACGAATTTGCTTCTGAATGCGTATAACCGGTCCCGATGTTTGCCCGTGTAACCCTTTCTCAGACGGCTTCTTGCTCGCGTCTAAAAGTCTGTCTGTACGATAGATTTATATGTCGTGCGATAAACCGATTAGCAATAATCGATCCGTCGTTATTACACGAGTGTATGATTAGGGGATAAGGAGATAACCTCCTAACGATTTTAGTCGTGACAGGCTGCACCGATAGCACCGCCCTAATTACAATCTCGAACTCGTCGAATTAATTATATAAACTATATTCCGGTTCGGTAGATCTAGATATTCCGCGGTATCGAACCGGTCTGGCGACGTTATCAATCAACCGAGAGGAATAGACGGACAGTAGTCGTTTCCGGCTGAGGCTCGATCGTCCATCGTTGGAATTACCACAATAAACCGGTGATACATGAGGAAGACCTAGGAAGCCTCGCGCTGCACTCCATCGTCGTCACTTACAGATGCAGGCAATTTTTCAACCGACGAAAAGAGAACACACGGCCCGGAGCGGGTCGTGCCGTACGGTAACGTTCGCCGGGATTGTCAGTACGTTACTACATTTTCTACGTAAATATAACAGCGTCGTTTCCACGCCAAATAAGTTTATTTTCGTCGTACGAGTATCGCCTATTACTTTGTTTATGAAGAAAAGAACAGGCTACTATTTTACCGTTTCGTAACAGTTTGATACGATCATCACGGTTCGACCCTCGGATCGGAATTAGATCACATTGAAACGTGGAAACTGCTTACATCGCCGAACTTTTTCGTTTCCCTAAGTCTTCCGAAGAGTCTTTAACCGTTTGACCTAGCTGACGTCGACTTGATAAACCACCTATTCAGAAAGTTCTATCAGAATCTCCCCCTTAATGAGTAGATACATCGACGGAAATAAACGTTCACTTTCCCCTATTCAACCTCATCCAAGTAGCTAATCGGATTTCGATTCGCTATTTAATTCATAGCGTAAAACAAATCCTAAGAATTATTTATTATCCGTGTCACGCGTTATCATTTCTAGCTATCATCGCGTGACATGAACTCGATGGGTGATCAGCTAGCCGAATAAACAGGAACAGCCAGGGTGACGTGATGCTAATCCGTTCGAGCATTTACATCGATGCAGCACGTTCAATTGAATAACAAGCTTGAAAAATTTACACGGGATGCATCCGTTATTGATTAAGCCTCCGGGACTCAACGTAAAGTAAGGGTGCCCTCGCGAAGGGAGCTCGAGTGGTTCCCGAGGGTGTCTATCCGTCCGTACGTCGTCGTTCTCTCCACCAAGTCTGAGAGCATATCGTGTACCCAGCCAACGAAAGACACATAAGTGTTAGCATGATCCCCTCTACCCGCTAACAATGTCGCTGACATGAGACAGACTGAAAAGGGTGGATTTCCACGGCAGCATCAAAATGCACATTCCGTTAAAAACGTACGACTCTGCGGGCAACAAAATTCCGCGTGCGATGCCCATCGCGGGCTCCAATTATTTTCGACGCTACGTACAACATTTAAAGACTATCAATTGTTTAATATACAGATACGCGAGTCTCGATTCTTTCTCTTTAAAACTGATGTAAGTTACTGCGTTCACGGTTTTGGTGTCCGCAGGATACACGCTGTGCAAGGGCGAAATGTGGCCTGGATCGAGGGAGGGTGAAAGAGTAGACGAGGGGTTGCCACGGATCCAGCGCACGACAAAAGGACGATATATTTTTTACGAATCGCAATTCCTTCGACAACGACTTCCATCGTCCATAAACGTAACGGACAAGCCAAGTGCTTTCCGTACTTTACAGTATCCCCGGGCTAGCGTTAGCGCTTTCCCACCGGCCGGATAATATCCCGTGAGCAAATTGAAAAGTCGAAACTTTCGAACGTTCGAATTTATAACGTGTTTAAACTCAAGTTCCTCGGAATATAATTTTCATACTGTCCCTGTAGCAAATTGCGGAACAATACTAATCTATTGCAGGTTTCGAGAGCTAATAGAAGAATGTAACAAATGCGATACAATCATACATCTCTGCATTTAAAAAGTAACATATAAGGCGAAGGACTACTTCGCCGAGTATCGTAACAGCGAGGCACGTAGCGTGCATCAATTTCTCAACTTCCGGGCATACCTCTGTAATCTGTGCTTATCCTTTCCGCCAATAGCGAAAACTTTCAATTTTACTAGCGCAATAAAACGTTAACATTTCCTTCATAAAGTTTACGGCTGCTTAGTAATTTTCGAATAAAACGACAAAATACGGGTATAAACGAATCGACCGTTCCGGTAGCGGTAATGACAGAGTTAGAGCAATATCGAATTTAACAGGTACGAGGTAAGCCTGTCCATTCTTACCCAGAAGTTAAAATATTTAATACGCAGCAGTTTATAAACCTTCCTATCTGTACTACAGGTTTATAAACACATTGATTTATTTGCTCCTATCTGCTGGTGCTACGTAGTCATCTCCTATGATATTTTCATGGAAACACAGGCGCATGTTACTGCCGTATCGCTCGTCGCGGGAAATAAGCTGGGGTAACGACGATCAACATCGCGGAGAACTAGTTTCTCATTAGTATCGATCAGCAGCATATTAAACTGCATCCCGTCCCGGAAATCTCTTTTAATATAAATCAACTCCCTAATTATCAGAGCACGAATTAAATCGTAAAACGGATATCGCGAGCGCGCAACTTTCCTTAGGAAATTACAACTTTCTTGCCGGTACATTAATAACGGCGACTTCTTTAATCAAAGATATAAAATAATACATAGAACAGCCCTCTTGGTTCGCGGTGATCAGCAAGCGGCGGTACCGATCCTCGTAGCATTGGGTGTTTGCGCTGCCACCCTTAATTTCCCATCAAACATGTATCTTTTCCGCAAGCGCGAGGGTGCGCGAGCAAAGAAAAGGCGGATGCTGTATCGATTGAAATTTAATATCTGGTCCCCGATGTAGCCCGGGATCTCTCTTGTAAATAAAGGGGAACGCGGCGACCCTCCGGTTTTTCTTCGGGTGTACCCTCGGCCTACGATTTCACACAAGTTTGACACGGGGAGAAATCTTTTCGGGCTGAGTCCACTCCGCGCGAAATATTCATGTGGCAACGTTTCGCCGTTGGTCGAGAAATAACTTTCAGGTTGGATCGGCGGATACGCACCGACGAATAATAGGGAATAACGAAGCCGCGCAAAGGCGGTCGCGAGAGATGCATAATGCAACGAAGAAATTACAAGTTCAATCGGGGCAATAAATTGCATATTATCGGGCCGTTGGCTGCGCGCGCACGCGCGTTTCCATGCAGATTTATCATGACGATAAAAAAGGTGATATCGGTCCCTCATCGAACCGCCGATGGTCCGCTGTTCCGTTGCACATACTTAAGTACCCTTTTTCAACCACTCGGAATCGACACACGACGACGAGGAGTATCCACGGATAACGAGGACGCGCTCGGTAGTCTTCTCGGGGTCCAGTCGGACAGCACCGGCCAAGGCTGTGTGCACTCCCTTTCGATGAGTCCCCGAGTATAATCGACTTTAAACGATCGGCCTTGCCGATCCTCTTGAACGTCGTTAGGCAACCGCGATATGGCCGTCGATGCGTGGCTCATACATACGAGAACGAGGATTCCGATCGAAGGCTCGTTGCGTGCGTCGCCCAATTTCGAGCGAAGAAGCCGAGGGAGACAAGTTAAGAAACGAGATTCATAATGAAAACCTCGCGCGGTATCGAGACAGTAAAATTTTAATATACTCCGCTTGTAATTAAACTGTATAAAAAAGGATACACGGTTTTATTAACGGTCGTATATTTGACTTCCATAAAACGAGATGAATTTTATCCGGAAGGAAAATTTCGTGCGCCAACGCCGACGGAACGAGAAATTTATTATACGAATTTCCATGTTGGGAATAGCGAATAGATCGGAACTGGAAACGCTTCGCGTTGTACGGTTGTCATTATTGGCGAACAACCTGAGCCTCGTGCACGGTACGTGGAATCTACGAAGAGGAAATCGAAAGAAGTCGCGGGGAAATCATTCGAGGATTTCAAGAACTTTACTCGGGACCGTGTAAATCAAATCAGGGTACCAGGTAAATGCGAGAGTAAACCGAGTAAAAAGAAATATAAAACCGGGAAATAAACTCGCGCGAGTGAGGGCGTATGCAAACGCGATGGCTTATACTTGACTCTGAAATTGATATTCGCTTCAACCGTCGAGCGAATTATTATCACTGTACGCGAATGAAACAAAGCGGCATAGAATGCGATTCTTCATTCGCGATCGAGCCTCAGGTTACAGACGAACAAACATATTTTCGTGAAATGCGACTGGTGAAGGATAAAGACAAAAGGAAAGCGTGGCTCGCAGGACCTTAAAGGGGTTGCGCAATATTTTCTCCTTAAAGGGAGCGACCGATATTTCGAGTTTACGAAACGAACGCTTCGCTTCATAGCTAACCGAACCGTAGAAGCGACTTCCGCTCGTTTCATACCTCAAATCTATCTGTTCGTATATAACAGGCTGACGAGTGAGGAGAACCCTGGCTCTACGTTAACGCTGTACATTACGCATTACATTACCCCGTTCGGTCGTACGAAGATGCTGGCGTGGAATTTAGAACAGGCTAGAGGGAAGAGGGCCGGAGGCTTCTCGTGTAACGCATTGCCAAATCGACTTTCTTACGACGCCCTAAGTTATCCTTTACGCGCGCTAGGATAACGTACCGACTGGTTGCTTCGCCTTCTTCCGCGGAAACGTTGTTCCCCCACTCCCTGTTCCAGTGACAAACTGTCGTTGGTTTTATGCGCTTTGCACGATCCGGCCGATGTACGGGATACCTTCTCGAGAACAATAGCTACCGCACTTTCAGCGGGAACGCTGTGAATATTCCGTCGAGTCCCTTCAACCCCAGCCGAACCGGGGTTTCGCGCACACATATATTTTCGAGGCTTTTACGCGTGCCACCCGCGCTCATCCGCTCTCTCCTCCCGCGTATCACGAGTGTCGTCGGAACGTGTCCTCAGAATATTCAAATACGGTTTTTCGTACGAGATCCTCTTTGAAAGGTTATAACAATAATAGGAAGGGGAACGGCGAACGTTTGAAAGATTGGTCTCCTTCGGAGAAAGATTTCCGCCGGGATGAAAAGTCTCGGTGGTTTCTTTTCATTACGACGCGTACCGAACACGGTATCTTGTATTCCGTAACAATGACCTCGACAAGTTCCATGAATGATAACACGGCGTCTATCTAAATGGACTCTCGGGCGAGGGTGGCCCGAGCTATCTGATCTAGTCCGGTGCCTTGACACCGGAGAGATTAGTTGTGGTCTCCCCCTTTATTCTTTTTGGAATCAACCCGAAAATCCCGTCTGCTTCTCCTGGGGGAGCGTTAAGTACGTCGCCGTCAAACGTCAAAGCCACGTAATCGCTCGGGTAAACGTCCATAAAACGCAGCCGCGTTTCCACGTTGCGTCTGATGACAACATTCGCCGAGTATAAAGTAAATCGTGCGAAATACGAAATTGCTACTCGTAAAGAGGAACGGAGATGAGATTCTCGAAAGAAGAAAAACAGCGCTTGCAATTTTTCAAAAAAGCAACGAAAATTCGTTAAACATATCACCGAATAAACGTAAATTATATTTTGCACGCTAATTTTGCGCGTACGTGAAAATTGAATGGCACGTATAAATCTTGAATTAAATGTGAAATATGTTCAATTGAATAATCGCGAAAGGCAACGGGTGCAATTATTCTCGTGACTATCCTAATAACAATCGCTCCAGCGGAATCGACGACGTTAACGAGATTTTAAAGGCAGCGAATACGACATTGCCTACGAAGATCGTGAAACGGGTCAGTGATTTCACCCATCATCCGAGGAAGCGAAGCACCCCGAAGGGACTATCGAGGGTTATTACAAGGAATGCCATCCATCCGTTCCCGCAACAGTATTCGTATATAACTAGATTCCGTGGTCGGTGGATCTGCACCCGGGCTTCGTGAAAAGTCGTTCCGTCGAAATCGCCGCGACGACATAATTTCCCCCGATCTCATCAAAGATTAGAGCGGGCGAGGACAAACACAGCGAGCGGTCCGTGAGGGAAGACAAATTGTGAGAAAGAGAGACAGGAACCCCTACCGGCAATGAGGACTCCTCATCTTTTTCCTTCGCGCGCGTTCCACGTCGCAAGCAAATTTCCATTCCGAGGTTTCCCCTACCCCGCGGCTCGATTGCCTCTTCCACGCTCTCCGCGAGATCGAGGCGAAAACTTTCGTTTCTTATCTGTTTTGCCTGATCCGCCGGTGCGTGGGACGGCGAAGTTAGTTGGATGAGTAACGAGCACTCGGGAAAATCAGGCGAACGAGAGGAAAGAAAGGGGATGAGGAAGAGAGGAGGGCAGGCAGGTCTCGAGATAAAAGGCCGGTGATGTTAATGCGATCGCCAAACGTGTTTCCGTGTTTGTCGCTAGTTTTAATCTCCCCCTCGTTCTGGATTCACCGTCTCGTTTAACGCGGGTACGATGCCCAGGAGAGACCGATGTAATTATAAAAAGGAAGGAGAAGATGCGGCGCGGGGAGATGATGGAAGGTTGGGCACCGGCTTATAATCTAACTAGTCATTGGCATCGAGCCGATATTACGTTGCCGGTAATAGACATTTTTCGTACCGAAACCTTCAAAAGCGATCATCCCTCGTTTATTACGGTCATGCTCTCCGGCTGACAACCTGGCATTAAGGAGGGGTCTGATACGTCGTGTCGATCTAACGTGCCCACTTTATATCTCATCGAACGGAACGGAAAAAAGGGGGCCACGTATTAATATTCGCGGGCGAGCCGAAAGAGAGCGGTCGTTGCTCCGCGTTACATTATGTATATAACGTCATCCGTCGAGACGTTCGATACGACCGTAGAAATTGGATTGACGAAACGTAAATAGTTAACGCGCTACCGCGAACACCGGAACTCCCTTTGATCCTGAACGGCCTTTAATAACCCGCGCGGAAATAACATTAGCCATCGCTTGAAATATCTACGCGCTCGTGTCATGACACGGATCACCGTTCAATCTCACCGCGGCGATCGTAAGTACGCGATACCGCTTATATAAGTACGTTTTAAGTCGAAGCAGAACCTACTATCTGCACATTCATCTGCCTACACAATATTCGCCGATTAATCTACTGAGCGCTTTTGTGGGTCACCGTTGAGAACTAGCAGAAACACGGCACTCGATATTCTAAAGCTTCAAGTACTTGAAGACGCTTAACGTATTACCATATTAGCAAGTACACAATCCGAGTCGTATTGAAGCAGTCGATCGATCGGCGAGCGTAAAACGAAACGAAAAGAAGGTCTTTGATCTCTCGCTACGTGCTAATTAATTAGCATAAACCTGGTTCCCGCGCTTCTTTGCCGCGCGACGCTTCCTTTTGTCTCCTCCTTCTCTCCGATCGAATCCATATTTATTAATCTCCTTATCGTCGGATCTGGTGATAATGAATTTGTCATGCAGATTGCCGACGATGTCCTTATTGATAATCCTTCGTCATTATAAATACATCGGCATGGGTCCAATTAGCATACTCGAATTCCGCGCTAAGGCACAATGCGGTGGTACTTAGTTCGCGGAGCGACAGTTATGCCATGAATAAACGGTCGCCGCTTAACGAGCGTACCGCTTTAAGCTGGAGAAACTTCCCCGCGCTCGGAAAGGCTTCGAGCTTAAGACGTTCGACGATTCGCTTAAACCCGACCGACTGGCCAAACTTTTCTGATAATCCATTGAGCATCCTCGAAACCACCGACGGGCGGTTTCCGGCTCCTCCACCAATCTCTTCGCCGTTTTCTCTCTGTCTCGCTCGACGCTATAAAGATTTCCTTGTACAAGCGCGAACGTGTACTCTCCCGGTCCGTCCGTCCTGTCCGTGTACACGCCGGCCCCGTGCCGTGGGGCCATTGCCCATACATACATGTGTGCACGTACGTACGCACACACGTACGTACGCCGGTGTACAGCGAGGCTCAATTTTAAAGTAGCGCGGAGAAAAGTTGTAAGCAGCTTCCAGCGGCGGCAGATCGTGGAAAAGGAGCATGAAGAGGAGGACTTATGCTCGGAGCAACCTCATTGGCTAAGCCAAACCGAACTCAAACTGCGCGGACTAACAACTCCGCATAATGAGAAAGTTCGGTGGTTTTTGGTTAAAGAAACTATTCTATTGGAAGTTGAGTGGGGTATCCCGATGCAGGGACGCGTAGCAGAAGCAGCAGGAGTCAGCGCGGAGGGAGAGTCGATGAATAGATACTCGGTTGCGCGCAAAAACGATCGGTATAACTGGTTTAATAATTTACGTCGGCCTGAACGCTCGCACGTACTACCGATTCTATCGCGCGCGAGAGATGTCAAATCGAATCTAAATAAAGCGATTCGCGTTATGCAGGCACGCGTCTTATAGATTCGCGCCTCGTTCACCTCTCAAAGTGTTGTACCAATCGTGCCACGGTTAGAAACTGCGCGATTTCCACGGCTCGCGCCGGTTTCGGTTAAATTCCGAGCGACGCCGGTAAAACGAATTTGAGTAGCCTTCAGCGATTGCAGTCGCTCGCGAAAGGACCCTTGCAAACAATGGAAACCTTTTTCGATTCGTAAAATTGTATGTAACCAGCCTGGTTCTACAAATCCTACCGGCAATCCTTCAATCCCGAAAATCCTGTACTCTCGTTCAATCTCGCTTCCCTTCGATCTCGCGTTACCTTTACACGGTCCACTCGGTTACTGTGCTAGCGGGGAACATTAGATATTGATTCAATAAAACGTGTTCCGATTTCTTGTCTAATATGAATTCGGTTTGACTCACGGTTCGATTCGGAACGTAGAGATATTTGATATTATTATAAAACGGAATATCGCGATTGGGGATCGGATTACCGCGATCTGCCACTGTTTAATAAAATCGCATTCAATATCCCGAGATAATATTCTGTAACTTTATCCCGTCGAAGACAAAGGATAACGGGATGGAAGCATAGCAAACTACCTGGCCGCTTCCCTGAATCGGGTGCAGATCTGGAAGACAATATGAGGAGGATGGTAACCGGATCCCACGCTCTGGACGAGATCATTATGTTCGCGGAGTTTGCACAATCGAGAATTAATCTGACAACGTTACACGAACGTCCGATACTTTACCGACCAACATTTGCGTCTAATCCACGTAATAACTTGGCAGCAACTAACTGAAGACCAATTATTCCTCGAACCGCGGTAGGCAAATATAAATCATACATAGCCAATATATTCAGACAGAACGTTTGCGATGATGTAGGGAAATCTGCGAAGTTAGTCTAATAGCTAATAGCTCTAAGAAAGATCCTGGATTCTTCCATGGAAGAATTACGATGGAAGAAGAGTAAGATGAAAAAACGCGCGAACCCTGCGATGCATGCGGTTAACTACCTGCAAGTTCCGTTCCACGATGAACAGGGAAACCGGTCCAGCAGCGGCCCTATAACCGCGCAAAAATATAGATGCTCTGAATACTTGTAGGGAAATACCACTCCTGTTGGAATCTTAAAAAAAAAAGGAACAATAGGCAGATCCGCCTACGAGAGGCCAGGGCTTCGGTATCATATCCTATCTAATAATATGTATCTATTCGTGATTGCAAGAAACTTATTCGAACGCGATACGTTTCGGTATCGATGTGCAGCCAATACAAGGAGGAAGAACAGTGCGCGCATAAGTCCGGTAGGTATATATCAGCATCCAATGTCTGCGAACAGGTAAACCGGTCGATTCTTTATTTTCTCGTTTCTTTTTTTTCGCACAGTCTGTTCTCTCGACGGCGCCCTCGACGTCGTTTTAAACAGAGAGCGAGAGAAAGGAAGAGAGAGGCATTTTTATCTGGCGAGTCCCGGCCGCTTACAGGAGCGGTCCAGGGGCCCGAACCGGGTTACCTGATACCAATGAATGAATACCCCGTATCCACAATGCGCTCGCTCACTCGTCGTCCGCTCCTCCTCCTCCTCCTCGTTGAACGAGAAAAAAGAAAGCCCGGGTTCTCGGTGTGCTCTCCCCCACGACGCACCAACACCCTACCCGTGGCTGCGTGTCACGTTCTACGGTTCTGCAGTTCCATACGTGCATCGCGACTTCGACGCGACTCGGTGACCGCCCCGCAGCGAGATCCGAGCCACAAGAGGATAGAGAGCTCGCGATACGGATGAGAGAGAGGACAGCAATTAGCTAATCTCTCGAGCAGAAACGATAGTTGGTATAATCGATGCACCAATTAGAGAAAACGCAAAATTAACGAGATTCGATCGGCCAACCAATCGCTCTCCGTACATTCCCCTGTAACGAGTACTTTTTTTTAGACTGTTTCATTATTGTGTATCCATTTTAACTTCTTATTCTATTATCTGATTTCCTGTTTATTACGATTCATGTAAAAAATATGACTGAAAATAATATCACTCGAATTTGAATCCGCACAAGAATTATCTTCCATAATTACCTAGAAAATTCATGTCAGATAATTACAGAGCAAACATCTTCCGTAGGATTCAAGCCACATTGGTAGCAGCAGGTGAGAAAAATATCTGTCGACGGGTCGTAATTTTTGTTTCCCTATTTTGCGGATTCTTTTTTATCTCGTAAGAAGGCCCGGTGAATGGGACGAGGGAGAAGAACAGGGACGATCAGGCGCGCCAAGGTGAGAATAACGGTCCTTTCACACCGTCGTAGCATACTCTTTGAACTCCGATGCATGCATCTATGTGCTGGCAGACACGCGGGCAGGTGTACGTGCTACGTACACGCGAGTCCTGTACATGCGTATGTATGCGCGAACTTTGGCCGCTCGCACGGTCAAAGGGTTAGGATACACCCCCTCCGGCCGCGTCACCCTTTACAGGTCCACGGGCACTTTTGTCCTCGGGAACGAGTATATAAGGCACGGAATATGAATTGGCGTTTCACGCTTATTGTGCGACAGGAGGTGAGAGTTGCACCGAATTAATAGCCACTCGAGAGAGACCCGGGTTTCGAATATACCCGTTGTGCCGTGCCGTTCAGAGAAAAGAGAAGGTAAAGGTTTTCAACTCTCCCTCTCTCTCTCTCATCCCCCTTTGGCCCATCCCTCGAAAGTGTACCCGAAAAAAGCGCGGCGTGAACTAGTCCACGTTAGTTTCGCCCTGTGCACGGCACTTCACAATGAAGGTGTTTCCTACGTTTTACAGGCTGCATGACGAATCGACGCTGGCTGGTATGCGTGAAATTCGTTTTAACACGGTTCGCGCTCCCGTGCTCGGTAAACTCCTTGAGTTCCGTGCGATTTTTTTTGTTTAACGCAAGCTCAAAAATAAAAACGCTCGAATCCCTCTTCGTTTTGTATTACGAAAGAAAAATATAAGCTTGAAGAACGCGACGATTTTTAGGATTAATAATTAAATGGAGATTAGTTCCAGGAGGCAATTCTTCCGAGTTGATACCGTCCTTTTTCATTTCACTGAACTTAGTCTATGCTCTACGATTAGACCGAACGTAAAGTTTAAGGAACACGAAGTGGTTCGATAGAACAACTTGTTCCTGTACGACACCTTACGGAAAACTCGATGGAATCTTTCCCTGGATCAGTTTTACACGGCAATTTTAACGTTGTCCTGACCTCCTATAGGGAAATGAGTTGCGGCGGAGTTCTTACAACTATGCCAAACTTTAGATTGAATTCAACGATAGCGCTACCGAAAAACAGTACGACTCAACTTTCTCGCTTATAGACTCTGATTTCTGCTTTTTCCTACCCCCATTCATTGGTATACGATAGAGAGACGTGTCCAATTCGCCACGACGCTGATTCTCCGGATAGTCAGATAGTAAGAAGGCGAGGAATGAAATTCTTTCCGAAATTTTTACATCTTCGCGTATAACGATTCGCGTTCGATACCAGCAAGCGCGTCTCTAGCGAAAAGTGTTTTCAATCAAAGAGAATTAAATGAGAAGAGGCAATCTAATTTCCCGTGCGTCATAATTGCATTCAATTAAAAGCTCAGCAGGTCACGGCGGCACGAGTTGATACACGAGTTGTATCGATAGACAGACGGATAGATATCCTGCATGGAGCTGGCGCACAAGTGCGAAATCGAACTGATCCATGGAGAACCCGTATCTATAATGCATTCTCGTGCGACCACACCGTAGCATCATCGGCGGGGCCACACGTACGCGTTACCTACCCACAGATACGCGTATCTACCTACGTTTATTTCCGAATGGCGTTTCTGTACGTAGTTCCGACGCGGCGCGGTGCAGCGTCGACACGACGCGACAGCCCGATCACGGCACAAAACGAACGCCCCACCGCTCAAACTAAATAATGCATGAGGCGGATCGAACGCAACATTTAAATACGTGTATCCAGCTCGAGCGGCTGCTGCACCCTTGGCCTTGCGCGATCGGTGCCACTCGGTTAAACGATCGCATTTCTCGGAAATCGAAATTTCTCGCCGATAAACAACGATTAGAGATATCTGCCAGTGCGCATTAACAAATGAATTATACATCATGAATTTTTAATCTTATATCTTTTAACCCTTTAACTGCGGAATTTAATTTTAGAAATTTTTATTTTCCACTCATTTAAATATATAGAAAATCAAATACTTTGAATGGTATAAATTAATTCAATAAACACTAACAGCTACAGAATTCATATGAGATAAAATCAATTGTTTTATACGAGTCTCTTTATATTTAAACAGATTATCAATATTAATCGAAAGAGATTTAGAATGACGTGTATACACGTCGGACGCAGTTAACTGGTTAATCAATTTGTAAATTTTTAATTTCCGATTATATCTTTTTAAATATTTTAATAGCAAGATGTGACGCAAGATTAAGTTTTATTTTCGCGGCAACGCGAGATCGTAAAAAAGCGGCGAATCGATGTCGCGGTGAAATACGATCGCACTTGCACGACTCGAGAGGACATTTAGAGGCGCGAAACTGGGTTAGGCGAGGGCTACGAATTTTATTACGAATTCTCGAGACAGCGCCTCGTACACCAAAAGTTTCGCACTCCCTCGTTTCGAGTTAGCATACAAGTTTGCGTTATAGTTTCTTATACGAAAATCTGATAAGGACGGTACCTCCGCCCGTTCGAATCTTATCCTCGTTTCGGCGCTCTCTCTGCCCAACTTCCATGGAACTAACCGTGCTCGTTGCACGGTTTGTCTCGGCGCATTTCGTATTTACGGTTGAGGCAAAGGAATTGTTAGACCGGCGAATTTGCTAACGAGACTTTCCGTTCCTCTGTTGATATCGTTCAGCCCATTTAAGGGAACGAGTCGGAGACGAGTAGCGTGCATCAAAGAGGAACGGCGATAAGAAGAGCAGAAACGTTACTGATAGCTCGCTTGTTGATCGGCGGTAGTCGCTGCCGCGACTAATCCTTTAAAGGAACTGGAAACTAGTAGCATCGAGAAAAAAAACGGGGTAGTCTTATTAACTTTTGTCCGACGCCGCGTCGTCACGGCCGGAACCGGGCGAAGCTAACTTGTCCAGGAACAAGCATCCTTTGCGCGCCGCTTAAACTGTTCACAAGGATCGTAACAGCGGGTGAATATAAATGAGCTTGTCTTTTGAGACCCGCTGCCGCGTCAACTCTTCTTCAACGTATAACCTAATGAGACACCAATCAAGGGATCATCGAAAGTGTAACTTTGTCGGTTGGCAAAAGGGCTAACGAGAAAAACGAGTATACCCCGCGAACACGACTAGAATAATTCAACCAGGTTCTCGAGCGTATGCAAACATGAATAGTTAACGAGTTAACCAGGTAATTTGCCGAGGATTGTGACACGAGCGATCTTTTAAAAACTTGATAACTTCGACGAAGTTGCTTGTTAATTTTATTTTTTTGAAATATTCGAAGAACCTGTATACGTTTTCCATGGAAAATTGTTTTTTGCATACAAGTTTTCTCGTTTACCTCATCTGCCGTAAAACGTTTTCCTGTTTCCCTTCGAGCGCGAGGTAACGATCATCCAGCACGGATTACGAGCACATTTACGAGCAGTCCAACTCGTAGCGTCAAGCGTTAAAGGAAAAGTGAGATCGCCGGATTGGATCGAGAAACGAGAACGGACCACGGGAATATAGGGGGAGAAGAGGAGTAGACAGTGAAACGTCGAAGTTAAGACCCCTGGAGGTATAATTTGGCGGGAAGAAGCGCGAGAAAGCAGCCAGGCGACGCGGTCCCATCGCACTCAAGTTAACGGCACTCAAACTGGAATTAATGCGTAATTAAGGCGCGTTCGCGCGATTGTCGTCGTGGCTCAAGGGCCACTTAAGCTACGCTTCGTCCTACGCCGGCTTGTCTCGGGTACCTTTAAATTCTTCAAATCGAAATGAGCGAAACGTTGATTGCGGAACGAGCCTTTGTCTTCAAAAAATAACAACACCCTTGCGCTTATCTTCCCAATTTCTTTTCAGTCCTGCCTTTAATTGCCAGTCTTTGACGTGCTTTATTGTAGTAGTAGTAGCTTTAACTATTATGATTGAAACTTAATAAAGAATTGGATGACAGGGATACATAATGCAGATCTAAAAATGGAACAAATAATTTCGTACCATTTTTTGTGAGTGTACCTAAAACATGTGACACGTGTACGAGGAGACAAGTATCAGT
>SHCU01000229.1:64153-76743 GCA_004307685.1 Ceratina australensis | reverse complement strand
ATCACTTCATGTTATTATTGATGTAGATTATATGACTGAAGGTAACAAAAAAACGAGTCGAGATTTTCTCAATGGAACTTGCCGAAAAAGCTTATCTGAAGAAGACATTTTCCCACACTTTCAGCCTTTGTGTATTTACAGGATTACCAACTTTTTGACTTGAACGGAGTTTGCATCTTTTCAACAATGTCTCAACAAAAAATGTACTTACGACGAATTTATACTCTAACAAGAAATCGATATTCATCCACTTTTTACGTTATTCATCCCACCTAGGAGAAGCAAATTGGGATTCTAATGCGAATATAAAGGACACGAGAGCACGTTGTCCTAGCCGGAACGTAAATAGATAAAAAATAAAGTGCCACGTTGGATCGCGGTAACACAGGGCGTATAAAAATCCATTTTTAATCATGCAATTTCCTGTCAAACGCAGGTGAAAAAAAGGGTATATGTAAAAAAGCTATGAGATAGGGAAAAAAAATGGTCGCTGGGAAAAGATACGCGCGGAATGCGCAGCTTGACCCAGTTGACAGGATGGATTTTGAACGAAACGCGCGTGCTTCAACCTGTCCAAATCAACCAGGCCCTCTCGATGTGACGCCGGGTTTCACGTGTATAGCTAACTTAAAATGGAAAACGAATTTCCCGACACTTTTGCCGAGAGTCTCCCGGCCGTCAAACGTCGCCGCGAAGAGGGGCCGTTAATCGCGAACGAAGACATAATTAAGACTGGGAATTTTCACGGGTAGAAATACGCGATCGAATTAATTTTACCGGTTACGTTCATCCGGCACTCGCGAATTTAAATCGATAGAATACTCCCGGCGCACGAAGCCGAGTAGGTAGGTAGGTACGTGCCCGGGATACGATATTTCCGTAGCCACTGCGCCATGTATTTATCCGATGATGAATTACCGGACAGCACACCTTTCATCGTGCTAAATACATATTTCATAATTAAACGGCGCGCTGCGAGGCGTGGACTATGCCGAGAATGTTGGACCATGAAGGGGAACCGTACCGGGGAGAGCTAGAAATTTGAGATTGTTCCTATCCCTTCGTAAAATCTCACCCTTCGGCTCACCGCGAAATATGAGGTACATTACCGGCTGTCCGGCGGTAATAAAAAAGAAATTAATAATAGCTCGGATAAGAATTTTTAATTTCGCGAACGATCGTGACGATTAATTAAAAAATATGTCGCGTGTGAACGAGATTAATTTCAATTTCCCTTTCGACTTCTTATATATATATATTTTTTTTTGGTTGTTCCGGAATTATACGGTGGCGTGCGTATTCACGGGAAAAACGAAACACGAAGTTCCTCTACGACCGCGAGTAATGAAATTCTAATTTTAGATCGTGGAGGGGTTAGTGGGAAGTACACACTTATGAAGGGATATCCCAGCGACACTTAAGAGCTTAATTAACGCTACGCCAAACGCGACTGCTTTTTGCACGACCACCGATGCATACCTTGCGAACAGCCACTGGGTCCAGGCCAACGAAGCGTTTCTGTCGCGCGCGCGCGCGCTCGTGCGTCTGCCTGCGCGGAGGCATTCGCACACGTGCACGTACGCGAAAATATCAAGGGAGCTGAAATTAGGTTAGAACACATCGAGACGTCTGGGATACCTCGATTAAACGTAACTCCCATCTGTTTAGATTTGATTATGGCACATCGGTTGATGGCCGCCGAGGACCGATGTTCAGGACTAAAGATATATTTAAGGATACGGTATTTCCTCGAAGCTGGCGTTACAATCTCTCTGAAGAAAAGTGCACGTAGTTACGAACCGCGTAGTTTGGCAAACCCAGTTTCGATGACCAATGAAAAACGCTGCTGATAAACGGGCAATATTTCACCGTTTAATACTGACGTTTTCGACGAATTACATAATGAAGTTCGGAAACGATAGACCATGTTTTTGAAGTACGTTGAAAGTAAAAAATATGGGAATTCGAGGAGCAATCGAGTTAGTCCGGACGAACTCCGGGACGATAGTTAATCTCTCGAATAAGGCTAATGGCCACTTCTAAACTGTCGAACCGATCGAAGAGGTGCGCCAAATGTCGATAATATACTTTGGTGCACGGGCACAGGCCGACAGTACGCACCCCTTCAATTTCGCTCCTAACTAATGGCTCGAAACGAAGGACGGCCACGATTTAATATCGCGAATTGATATATGTATTCCGCCTAAGCGAAAGTAACGCGTCGGCCAATTAATTCGCGCCGCGGCGAGGAGGATATTTCAATTTAAACGCACGCCACCTTGCCCGGAACGGCGGTCTCACTCGAAAAGTACACTTCGCATTCATTAAACGCAATTCCGCGACATTGACATCTGTCGTGGAAACTTTCTCGAGATAAAGGGAACGTCGAAAAAAGAGGGGAGAAGAGAAGAATGAGCGGAGCGGGATAGAGACGTGAAAATGTTAGAAAGCGAGGGTAGAACGAGGGTGGAGGAGGAGGAGGATACAAACTTCGGACTCATTACTCAACCCCGAGTTTCTGCGCGGAGGTAGGGTCAAGACTGGTATGAATGTCTCCTTTATTTCATTTTACGAAATAACACCGTCGTTTAACTCACCGTGGCTTGTATCGTCCAGACATCGTAATGGTGCTCGAAATGAGAACACGCTTTTTGCGAACCGCGATAAATAGGGACAGCTTCGCGAGTAACAGGGAACGCGTGTGTTTGTGCGCGGCCCGATGCGTAAGCCCGCATTGATGGGCCACCACGTATTTCTGTTTCGCTGAACAAATTAATGAGCAAAATAAATCTGATTTGCGCACAGGAATATCATTGTTCGAACCGCGGATTCATTCTTCGTAAGTGAATTGAATGTAACCACTTAGCCGATCGCCAATTTGTTCGTACGAAATGGAATTATATCCCCGCTGAGAGGCGTGGATATTAAAGTTCTCACGGACGCGAACAGTTATTGAAACGAAAAATAAGAAAGGTGTCCAGGGTAGTAGAAGAAGCTGGATGGTGGTAGAGGCAACCTAGCGCAGCGTTGCAGGACGGTTATTCAAGTTGGCAAGAGTTTGAGGATTCCGGTAACCTCGTAGCGGCCACGCGGACAAACAGAGTATCAATTTCCTCGGGAAATCCTCGTGTAATCCGCCAACAATGGACACTGGGGTCGGTCGGCCGGCCCAAGACTCTCTTAAACAACCTCCGTATCCGAAACATTTATTGTCAATGAATTGTCTTATAAGTGACTCGGTAATAAATCCAGATAGAAAAATATTTTGGCACCCTCTTATCCTATTTCCACCCTAGTAGTTTCGTACACCTCTTTGATATCTTTATATACGAGCTCGAAACTTTCCGAATGATACCTAACGTAACCAATCGTTCTTATCCCGTTCCCCGATAAAACCTATATCTCCGGTCAGACGGTTCGAAGCACGCCTTCGCGCTCAAAGATGTATTATTTACCGCAGCACCTAGTGTATTTGCTCCTATCGCTCGAATCGGTTGAATTGGCCGACACGTGTTTCGAACTTTCTACGAGCCAGACCAAAACGAGTACCGAAGAAAAATCGTTCACGTATACGGGAAAGTTTTACCGACAGAATTCGTAATCTCGAACGGCCGAATCTTATTACGGATCAATTTAAGGAATTGCAGTGAACAATGATCACTGTTACCGGGCCGACGGTGAATTGCGAATTTTATCATCATTAAGAAGTTCGTTCGTTCGTTCGCGGTTTTTAGTAGCGCACCCGGCCCGTTTCGTGGAAGAGCTACGATCCCTGATTTATTATTCCATTTAACGTCTACACGTGTTGGGAGCGAACGGTGCCCCCTGAAACCCTCCGTTGGTACGAAAGCTCCGTTAATTGCGGTATCGAACTTCGCAATCTCATTCGTCTTCGACCAACCGTGACGACATCACCTTCGTTCCGGCGAATCGGTTACGGCCACTCTGCCCGAGTGAAACGGACAGTTAGACCGAACGAACAAACGTACGAAGTTGGCCGGAGCTAGGGTTGTTCCAGCGTGTTCGGAGCGAGGGTGAGCAAGAGCTCGCGCGTGTTCGAGAGACGCCAAGAGCGTAAGAGAGCAAAAGTGGCGCGAGCGTGGGGTAGTGCCGAGAAGAATATATTATACCTAGCGTCAGCTGTGCTTTATAACCCAAGCATCAGGCCACCGTCACGGTGTGCGGGTGTGCGCGATACACGCGACGCGGTGATACCGCGCCGAGTCGGTGCATCTGCCATCCCCTATTTCCTCGCGCGATCGGCTGCTTCTTTTTCCCTCGGAGGTGCAATTCCTTCCCTCCTTACGACTCCGTCCTCCCCCCGTGCCCACCCGTTTCCATCGCAAGAAAACCGAGACGGTTTTTGCCGCCCCGATCATTACACAGTCGTGGAACTACAGGGACTGACTCGAGAGATGAAGTTATCCGCGCGTACGTGAGCGAGGTGTCAATACTTTTAGCCAGTCACGGTGCCTAGCAAAAACGGCCACCGTCTCGACCACAATTTAAAAAGACCAAAGAGGCGTTATGACAGCGGGAACTAGTTCTTTATGGGAGCTTAATATCTCCTGCGTGACGCTTTAGAAACTGAGAAATCGGATGATCTTCTAAACTGTACTTTTTTTTCTCTCAGTTTCGTTATACCCATAAATGGAACATCTTCAGAATGAGAGTACGAGACACCGTTGTGAATACTTCCGGATGCTCACTTCGCGCTCGCGGATCTCCGTTTCTCATTTCCTCGCGGATACAATGTCTCCTGCCGGCTGTAATCACTAGACAGTCGGAAAAGTTCTATGGCCGTCTTAAGACGGAAAGACGCGAGCGTTTCACCGCAGCGGCGACGTTACCGAAGAAGGCTGGTATCTGCATCTTACGTGTGCACGCGCGAACAGAGGAGATTTCAAGCGTGAAACGTCAAACAGGAACCGTCGTTGCATCGAATGAAAGCTAAGCCTTTATGAACATTTAAGTAACTCCCTAATGGAAGTTTGGATCTCGTCGCAGCGTGGATAGTTGAGAACTCGCCAGACACCCAACGTGAGCGGCTAAAATCTCCTTCGGTTCACGGACCAACTAACTATCCACCCACATACGCACATACTTTGATCGAAGCTACTCTATACACCGAAACATCGACGTGTCAGCTCTGTAACTCGTAAATTTTCTAGTTAAAACAGCTTTCCGCTGAAATCCTTTGTATGCTGTGTAAAACTCGGGCTCGATACTTCGCGTTAAGTCCGTGATCAGGTTGCACAATCATTTCACGTTAAGCGATTATCAGCTGATATCGCGCGTTGTTGTTGTGACATCGGAACACGGAATGATTCAAGATCATTTCACACGTCGGCAGAGCGAAGCGTGGGGTCGCAAACCGGCGTGCATCCTCGGCAACGTGCCTCGTGTTAAGGCACGTGTGTACGATTATATAATCGTATCCTCGCTACCTACCGTGCGGCACAACAGGGCCTACGCGCGCACACGACTGCGAATTAAATTACGTCAGTATATATCGCGTAACAATGCGCTCGCAGAATTGCACGGAGAACCTGTGCGTCGTCGCGCCGCCGGTTTACCGGCACGATGGACGTGTTACAGCTGTAATGAGGCGGACTGATTTCACGATGAAACGGTGAGGGACAAGGGAACCCGCTACGAACCGTGTTACATTTATCTTGTTCTTTGTCCCGTGCTGAACTGTTAAGCCTCTAATGTACCCTTTGAGGATCGGGTACAATAATCTTTTGTCAGCAAAGATTTTCATCTTGCATAAAATGAACTTCAGATGCTGGTTACAGTGAAGCTATTAATACTCATTTTTGCTTTGTACATTTTCTAGCGAGAAATTAATGAGTGTGTTTAATAAAAATTGTTGTGGTCCTCATTTAGGTTTTAATATTCAATAATACTAAAAAATGGTTCCACCTTAGAAGCACACCCTAATGGCAATCAAATACCAAATAGAAAGAATTTTCTGACATTCATTGATCAAACGTGCAATCGATTTTCTGTATAAAAAATGAAAAATAAATCTACTACTCGTCAAGAAATTATAGCGTGCAGAGATAGACCATGCTCATATTCATTTATTTCTTGCATTCTAAGATGACCCTTCGAACTCGATCGACACGTACGTGTAATTTACTTCGACGAACTCTCGGCTAACCAATTAACAAAAATCAATGACGAAATTCACGCGCGAAACGGAGTTACGTGCATACGACGATGTGTTATATTAAATATTTTCAACGGTAGAAGACCATCAATGCTTTCATACGTAACAAATATTACATTCAATAAACACGATGTACTCGATAATACCGTGACAGGGGAGCACGTTCAATGGCAGAGACTGCAGAAGTATGTATGTACGTACTTGTATCGCTTTCCGATACTATTGACAGCTGACGTGCACAGCGCATACGAAAAATATCCATCGACGCTTCAGGCGAGAATATCTTACTGCTACGTGACTGTTAACCGAATGCAACATTAATCAACTCGCCGAGGTTCCGTGCAACACCTAAACGTATAAAATCCAATCACCGGCGCGTTAACATTAATTTCCCTTGATTTACCGAATCGCGTTCAGACCGTTTAACAGTCTAATCAATCGGCGTTGAAAAATTGAACGCGGCAAAGAGAAAACGAAAGTAGCCACCACAAATCACATAAAAAATTTTCATACGACGACGCGATCAAACGACCTGATAAATCACCGAGTTTCCGGCATCGGTCCTGTATTAATAAAAATTCCATTAATACCCGCGGTGCTAAAAGTGAAATAAAGGAGGAAGGCGACCGGCAAAAAGGAGAAACGATTTAACCGAGTCCCCGGTTCCACGGGTTCCTAATAATTTAGTCGTCCGGTTGAGGGGCTGCCTGGAAATCGTCGCGCGATTCTTCACGGCGCACCGTTAATTTTATTCCCGCGATCGCGCCCGCGCGGAGAGCGTGAATTAGTGTCCAGAAAGGGATGGTACCAACGCCGGCTACCATTACGGCCGAGTAACATACGTAAAGGCTGCGGATACGGAGACCCGGGCTGGCACGATACCGGCGCGCCGCGCCGCCGCCGCCGCGAAGAAACATCTCCGCGTGCCGGTGCCGTGCTGGGACATAATTCATTGCCGGCAGGAAGCTTGTACCTTAATCTCATCGTATTCTGGCCGAACCGCTGCGAACGACTATAGCGCAGTGTGAAACGTACTGTAGGCTTGTACGTGCAAACGCGGTGCTTATAAAGCCGGGCCAACGTATGCATGGGCCAACGTACATACATAACTATCAGCGAAATGTATCATCTGCGCGGTATACGCGGGGTACGCCGCCAGGACATGTTATTCCAGGTACAAACCAATCCCTGAGAATCCAATGGGAATTATTATGTAACCCCCATAACATAAACGCATCGAGGATTTGTCGAACGATAGCCGTGGCGTGTGTGCTGGTAACCGTTCGTAGAATAATGTGTAATACCGTGACGGGACGTGTCGACAAAGAGCGTATGCTGGATTGCGCTGATCTCAATGTAGAACTGAATTCTATGTGTCATTTTCGTGGCCGTTTCATTGAATTTATATACAATACGATGAGTAAAGCAGCTTGCAGGTTATACAATGGAAAGTATTAACCGTGGATAAAATTCAAGGTAGAAGGAAAAAGGATGAAAATTCGACCGAGTAAAATGAAGCGTGATAATCGTTTTAAATGGACTGACCAGAGAGGAGCAAGAGCCAGCTAATTCCTTGGCGCGTCCAGCAGAAATTCAAAGCACACGGCATGCATGATAACACGTGCGATAACGTAAATGTCTCGAAACGGAGAAAATAATTCGCGGGTAATTGTTCGTTCCATAACAGTTTGCAAGATCACAGAGAGAATGAAACTGTGCATCCTCCCCGCGGTGCATACGTTTCAATCCACGCGGAAATTGCTTATCGCATGTTTAAGGAACCATACAATTCTGGAATTCGATTTCCTTTACACGAATGTTGCCATATTTCTCGATGCAATCACTCGGCAGGATTACATCCTATTGGAAACGGGAAGTTGCCGTTACGAAGACTCGCGAGGAGATTTGCAAACGGAAGACTGGGAGTGGAAAAACGGTGCTAATGCATGTAAACAACTGGCTGTAAGCAATGTACGCAGAGAGAACTCGTTTAATATGGGGCGTTATGAGGAAATAAGGGTGTAACATGCTCGCGCAAACAAACTTCGATCAGGTATTACTGCACCATACTTGGATCGGAGATACTGTAATTCGATTTGGTTGCTAGATACATGTAATCAATAGTAGAAACAGAAAATTGCAAGCTCCAGGCATCATTTAAGATAGATTATATTAAATGTATTGAAAACTATACAATGATAATAATAAGTTAAAGCAAGGAATTGATAACCCTTTGAAAAAACTTGTACAACTTCGAAAGTGAAGAACTTACAATTAACGTATTAATTTATTCAGGCACGTGGATCTGTTCAACTTGACGCTATTCGACGAGAGAAAGCTATTTGCGAAATAGTACTATATCGAATCACTGCTGATCGTGCATGCACAGTTCTGATACGCAGCATACACAGAGGCAGGGAAGAAAATCGATCGACGAGATGGAAAAGGGAGAAGAGAGAGAGAGAGACAGAGAACACAGGGGTAAATTAAAAAATCGAACAATGGGCTAATGCCTGGCAGCCGCAATGACCACCGCGGAGCGGTCGTTTTGATTCCGCCGATTCGGACGGTAGTTATGCTTTAACGTGGCGGTACTTAAATAAATTATCAATCGCGTTGAAAGCCGCCGGCCTGGCCGGGGGAAGCCAGAGAGAACCAGCGGCAGCGAGTAGGAGGAGAAATGAAACGGGGAAGCCAGAAGCGAGGGGGACCAACAGAAGTTGAAAGTGAGACGAAGCGTCGAGGGCGATTAAGCAAATATCCAATTTTCCTTTTTTCAACCCAGCCGACGTATGAACGTGCCTCGTTTTATGCCGGGGCAGGTTCGCCTTTATTTGCGATACGCCGGGCATTCGACGTTTGTTAAATCGCTATAAGCGGTTCGAGTGGTACCGAGAAGAATATAAATGGCCGCCGAATTGATTCGCGTGTCGGTGGAGCTGCCGCGCGAGTGGGAAAGTAAATCATAAGGATCCGTAGGTGGCCGTTTTTTTTTCTTTCCCAACAGTAATTACAGGCTTAAATGAAATATAAGTCCGGTAATCGAATAGTGGCGCGCAATGCCTTGATAAGTGGTGCTGGATCCACATGAAGAGCATCCCTGCACAGAGTATTTACTATGATTGCATTTTATTATCAATCACGAGGATAGATTGATTTTTAATGGATTAAACATCTTTGAGAAATAGATGTGGACCGTCGAAAGAAAAAAATTGGAGTATAATATCAGGAACGTGAACGTAGGAGGACACAGATGTGGATCGCCTTATGAAGAACAAGAACTCAATCTTCTCCCGTTTTACAACGAATAAAATTCAATGCATTCTGACGCAAGTTTATGCGCCTTTGCGCATACACCAGAACGATGTATGCGAAAAACAATTCCCAAGTTATAGACCCTTAGTTCGCTCTATCCTCGGCACGTGCGCGGTGTACGTATAGATAGATCCACTTGTCGAGAGTCAATCTCCTGGGAAGAAATCAATGCAAAAGAGGGCTGAGTTTCTTTTACTCATTTTCTACGATTACCCCCTCTCAAGATCACGATGAAGCCAAGGGTAAAAGTTGCGCACGAGAAATGTGGAATTTTCATGGAAAAAAACTTACTAGCTAAATTACTAGGTCGCGTGCTGTAGCTACGATCTTCGTTCTTCCACTTTTAACACAACCCACTTAACTTTCTTCCTTTTTCCTATCCTATATTCTACCGCCGCCGATTGAAGTAGGATTTGAATTTGTCGAGGCAAACGAATACACGCTACCACAATCCGTTCTCGGTTCTACGGTTGCCTTCGGTATCGGTATGGAAATCGCGCACGGCTACTTCTGCCGATGAAGAAAAATACACGGGAAGGAAAATTTTCCAAGGCTACCCCGCTGGAAATAAGCTATCGTAGAAAATTTCAAAATAGGTGCAGATTGTTTTCAATACAAGTCTCTATCGGACTACGCGAAATAGTATATGTACATTATCTGGTATCTGAACCTGTGGCATGTTCCCCTGCCCTTTTAACCTTATTTGTTCTATCTACAACCCTCGGACGCGAAGCTATCCCTGATACCCTTTCGCCTCTCCATTAATGAACAGGAAATTGAACTCCGAAAAAAATGACATTAACGTCTTTTACCGGGGACGCGTACACCCACGCCGACACGCACGTCCGAGTGCAAGTAGCTATCGATTTAGACGATAGAACGCGGGCGACGTTCAATCCCGTTTCGACAACGAATTGGTTTTTACCCGTTAACCGAGCCCGTCCGCCACTCCACCTCAACCCTCATCCCCTTCGGTCGCATTAGTCAACCGCTCGACGAAACTCGAGAACAGATCGATCTCCGTTCCTCGACTCAGATCGACTTTAACACTTGTCAACCTCTGCTTCGCGGTTCTTTAACGCCTCACGTGGCTTTACCGAGCGTTTCGAACTTGGCCCGCACTTGACCCACGCACATCTCGATAAATGGATTCCGATGCTTCGGCTCGAATCACCCGGTACATTTATAATACCCGCTCGAGGCTACGCGCATACATCCCGAAGTCGATGGGGGCGTGAACACGCCGGACCTTTTTCGCCGGGCTTTCAGTTCCACCCTTTTTTTCGATGAACGAAAGGGAAACCGATCGAACGGAACCACACGTACGCGGCCGTCATCGCTGCGGTTTCACGCGAAGAAATATCACGGCGATACGTCACGATCATGACGCGTACGCTTTTGCAGGCTCAACCACGAGGAGAAGGTTGAGGAATCAGTACCTACAGGTGAAAACCTGTGGACGCGCTCAAAGATTCACGGCTGGATATTTACGATTTTACTCCTATTTGACGGATACTTCGCTTAGAGTTTCATTCGGTACTTCAAAGATTATAGATCATAAATAGGTGATTACTATAAGCAAACGTAGTACGAAGTAGGAAAGAGGTAGAGAGGAGCTCGCACAGAAGCAGTAAACTGTGGAGATAAAAGAATTCAAGGTAAAGGTACGACGATATTAAGATACATAATATGATTTCCGACGAGAAGTAGTAAAGACAAATGGCGATAAAGATCGCAAGGTTTCTGCATTCAAATAGTTCTAGTCTACTAGGAAACACGGTTTTCCTGTACAAAAAGGCGTTACCGTTCGCGGAATGTTTCAACGTGGAAATGCGGTCGCCTCCTACTCGGAACAAGAACATTCATGGTAATATCATGGATGAGATTAAACGGAGCTTGCATTCTTCGCATTGGACGCATGGTACCGTTCTCGGTAAATACGATACTTTCGGGACGGATACGAGCGGGACCGTCTCCTGTCTTAAAACTGCGAACCTACATTTAAATTCTAGACCTGTGTAAAACCGAGAATTTTATTTATTTAATTCGAAATCCTCGCTAAACGTTCTACGGCGAGCTACCAATTTTCAAATTGCTTCGTCTTCTATCCTATTCCGCTCGGGTTGTTTCCACGTTAACCGTTCCGCAGCGAGAACTTTAGCAACGCGCGGTTCATCTAAGCGTCGCTTTTGTTGCACAATGTAAACGACGCGAACGCTTATGTTCTATGCGTTTAAAAATACTTAGGCGTTTCATTTGAATAATGAAACAAAGGAGGGTAACTAAGCTCACGCGAACGATTAAACGTCTCTAGCCCGATGAATCGTGATCTAGCTTAGCTACGGGACGTCTCAGATTTATTCCTGCGAGTCGCATAAATCAACGCGATCCAGCGCAGCGCGCACTGGGTAAAAGGTAATTACATCGAGAAGATACGGCGAACAAGATAAGAGGAATGATTCGGTTGTGACTTACATTGGATTGGTGGAGTTCCAGTAGATGTCCGGCAGGTGGGAACAGGTGGCCTCCCGAGGGAAGGCCTCCATCACAGCTAACAGAAGAAGAAATAGGATGAACCAAGGCATGATGTCCAGCTGAATCTTGAGGCCGTTTGTGTACCACTTCCAGAGGAAAACTGTGTGTCGCTATGGTCACCTACGTGATTAAGCAAACGAGACGTAATTAATAACTTGAGCCTAGTCAGATAATCAGCTTAAACGCGAAACATGCACGATAAGTCAGAGCTAGCTACTAGCTACTACTGCTTGGCATCCGCTGGTATTACCGCAACGAACTACTTGGCTTAAATAAAGCCGTAAACTGTACGTGTAATTAGAATCCAAGAATTCGAGCTAATTAACGATTCGAGAGAGACCCTATTCCTTAGGTATCCGCGAGGGCGTAGAAGGTTCTCTCGTGGACAATAAAAGGAAAGTAAAAGCCTGCCGACTCGTACAATCGTTACAAAGAAACTTAATTTGTACCGCGGTGTGCCGTCTTGCCTGCAGAATCTTAACAACGTATTTTGCAACCGGCGCGTGAATAAAAACTTAGAAGAAACTGTGAAACGATTCTATTAGGAAGATGCTACTATCGTCAG
>SHCU01000229.1:40301-62909 GCA_004307685.1 Ceratina australensis | reverse complement strand
AAATTTATCTGGTATCCAACTGTCCTTCATATTGCCATTCAACTTCTTGGAGATTCATAATTGTAATATCTACACAAATTGTACTGGATTTATTTAGATGCTAATTACTAAAAATAAATTCAGTGAAAAACTTATTCATAATCTCTCTGTAACAAGCAGATATGCTTTTCCATGCATTATTTTTCAGTACCTCTTTACACCTCTGAACACGTGTTCAGTAATTCTAAAGCATTCTCCAATTACCTCATTGCAAAATACGTAAATATAAAACATGTACATCATAACAAACACAAATAGAAGTTTTTAACACAGAGCACACGCGCGTAAGCGAAAAAGCTGACACGCTATTAAACGTAATTCCTCATTGGCAAAGTACTTCCTCCGTAAGCAACGCCTCGAAATGATAATTAAAACTGACAAAAACAATATTGTCCCGGAAGCCTGTTAGTTCGTAAAGTATATGCATACAAGTGAAACTGTATGCGTGCATCCATTCGTGCATACATGCATACCCGTAATGGATGAGCACGGTTGTTTTGTTTTGAATGAATGCCGGCGTGGAGCATGCACACGCTCAGGTGCATGCACGCACACACGTGGAAATCAGTGAATCGCCTACATCGTGCATGCGTCCGTACCCGTGCATTCGAACAGCAGCGTAGCTGCGGATATATGTATGTAACGGTAAAACATGACAGGCTACTCACTTTTTGCAAGTGACCGAGTGAGCTGCGTCTGCACTTTCGTCACGCGAACGGGACGGTTTATTGTTCCTCGCGTAGACAAACGTTTAACCGCGTACGCGTGGCACAATTACAGACCGATTGCTTCCACGGAGTAGCGCGTTAATCGCGGTTCAAATCCGACAAAAGGGGTCTGCGAGGAGGCGAAAACGAGCTCGGGGTAACGGATTACTCGCGGACGACGGTTTGTAACCGGTGACGGATCGCGAACTTGAGACACTCGCGGACGCGAAGAATCGAAGATAATCGGATGGTCGAAACCTCGATCAGACGAATTAATTAACGATGCTAATTAATCAATTAATCGGTGTTGGTAAACGGCGCGCGAGTAATTGGCCACGCGCTCTCTGTTGTCTCGATCGACACGCCGGATTCAGGATTCACGAGGTCGCAGCAAAGCTTTTCACTCTCGGGAAGTAAACACGACGCGACGCTGATGCTCTGTCGTAATCCAACTGAAGAAGCTTCAATTTGCACACTTTTTTTCCACCAGCCAGTGCGAGTTCGTCCGCAAGCACCAGCCTTCGTAGCACACACGCGTGTACACCGAAATGTAGCGAAACACGGGGTTGGTAACCGGCACAAAAGATCGTTGGTCGATTGAATAAAGACTTAGGTTTTCGTAAGCTGGTTGCACTCAATTTCGCTTCGAAATCGTAACGCCCTTGATGATTCCTTGAATGTCTTTAACCAACAATCTCCTTCGTGAATATTCGTAAAACTGCAAAGAGATGATTATCACAATGACAAACCGGTTGTTGGTTACTCCTCTAGGATTATTCCCCGCGGAGGTCACAAGAAGTCGTGAAATGCTCGAAGGAATACAAGCTCACCTTTGAGACTATTGTCTTCTTCCGTATGTTGGAAATTATACTATTTCTTCTTCCAATTATCGAGCAAACCTCGTGTATGGCGTTCCTTTCGTGATCAAAAAGATATTGTGGGAATCCAAATGTTCTTGAAGCTATTACAATCACGATGCTCCGGTTGCGCGCGAAAAGATCTCTAACTCCTTCAAATACTTCGACAATGGACAAACATCAAGCAACAGCGTCGTTGTCTCACGAAATTTGCAGTCTTTATGCAGATGATCACTAATGCTGATTTGCGAACGTTCCACAGCTGTAATCCTGTTAACTCTTCAATCTGAAGCTTGAATCCTTGAAATCCTGTCAATCCTCGAAATGCACACGACGCGAACGTAAACGGCGTTAATATTTCGGCGAAAGGGCACTGTGACTCACTCCGACCGCGGATAAACAATCGCGACGAACCTTCTGACCGCAGCAACGGACGTTGATAGCATAAATTCAATTGTAAATATGGAATGCGTAAAACAGCTTTCGCACAGGTTGCGACCGCGAGATACACGTTCTGCCGGTGTGTAAACAACAGCTTCTCGCCTGCGTTAGCCGCTCGTCGAGAGAGATCCCGATCCTCGTCCTATTAACCTTCCCGGTATGCACGGACGAAATGTCACACGACACACGTAAGGGTATATCCTTCGAGGGTGTTCTGCACGAGTCACTTTTAATCACTGTCAACAGTTTTGTTCTTTTCACCAACTCGTTCCGCTTTCGCTCTCCGTCGAACCTGAGGACACGCGAGACTGAGACGGACACCGGTAAGCACTGCGGTCGGCACGATCGTGGCCGAGTAGGACCGAACGAGAAACGGGCGCTTCGTTCGAGTGGACCGAAACGAAACCGGCGGTGTCAAACCGGCGTGATTGATTCGCCTGCGGCAAGCAAGACAATCGTCAGGGCGCCGTATTAAATCAGGTGTAACGTCACGAGCTGGATGTGACCGTTTCGTCTGGTGATATCGTCAGACTCAATCGTGTATCTTTACTCTTTATTTTCGCGAAGGTCGCGTGTGCTTCTTTCAATCGCAGTCCCGTTCCGTGGTTGCTCGCTCGTCCGTTGGCGGGCTTCGAATGACGAGCTGCGATCGCTCCCCACGCAACGCTCCGGCTCTCTCACTCGTTCTCCCTTCGTACCTTCAACGCGTCCTCTCGCTCGCTCGTGTTCGCGATCACGCCGTCTGCCTCTGCGTCTCCCTTTCTCCCTTCCGCGCAGGGGAAGCTATCGCTGGCTGGCGCACGCTCGCCTCCTCTTTCTCTCTCCCTCCGTAGGATGCAGCCGGAGCGACGAGGAAAGGAATCGGCGGAGCGTGCACCGTGCCGGTACGCGTGCGACAAGGACCGAGGGTAGCGTGCGCAAGCGCCAAGAACGTACATACTTACTGCTATCTGCGAGGTGGTAAAAGCACCCCCCGTGAGGCGCAACTTCCGCGCGGAGAAGGAAGAAGCGAGAAGCAGCACCCAACAGCACCCTGCCGTAAGATACAGGGGGTGCGCAAACGCCTGGTAGCGCGCGGAATACGTGCACACGGGAAAGACACCCCCGTGTACGTACGTTGGTATCTGTCCTCCCCAGGTTGAGCGCTGGAAGAACATTTTTAACACCGATGAGGCGGCTCAGCCGGCCATCTCATTAAGCGAGTAGCGGCTGCGAGCCAGGGGGGAAGGGTGCGCGTTACATCCGCGCGCGTTGCGTTTCGAGAAGCACGCAATTAAAAGTCGTGCTTTCGTCGCTATTTAAGACTATTGTGTGAAGCACGAGAAACCGTGATGTGTGTGACTTTAAGTAAACCGTTTAAAGTACTCTTTAGCCTTTGGTAGAACGTGCACGCGAATAATTTTGTATGTGTTTCAGATTTTAAGACGTGTGGGGTAGGACGCACGGCAGTGGCGGTGCAGCTAGATTTAAATTTTGTAGTACATTAATTTGGTATTTCTCCTTTCATTCTCTTTGTTTGCCCGCTCTGTTTGTATTTAAATTTTGAAGCAGAATTCAATGCAATTCCTTAATTATAAATAGTAAATAAACTGATGAATATTTACTCTATTGATTTTGCGCATTTTTATTTAACTTCGTGCCTGTAGGTAAAATCTCTGCTTTCGAATTAATCAAACATATGCACACTCGTTCTGTTGTGTATTCCAGCAAATAGCATTTCATATAGTCCGAAATTTCCTTTGGGCAATTCGCGAATAGCCTGAGATGTTTTTATTTGTTAATATTAAATTCATACTAATGATGTCATATTATAATAAAAGTTATAGCATGTAATATGTACGCTTTGCAGTGGAGAAAAATAATACTTTTCCCAGACACATTGTAATAATGTAGGTAATTCAGATAAAATGTTTTAACTTTTGACAGATGTCTCTCCACATTAAAATGCATTTATAATTAATGATTACTAATAAATCTGGTCACATTCGTACTTCTCTCTAATTAATTCATTATAAGATTAAAAATGAAAAGCTGTTAAATCCGTTTTATGGCATTAATAAAACATCTTGTCTATTAAAGGCTGAAGTGAAATTAAAAGAAATGTTTATAAATCGTAATAGGAAAGTGCGAATTTTATTAGAACATGATTCAACTTTTAAGGGGGTGCATACATGTTGGCTGTAGGGTAGAACATCAAGTAACTTGCTTGGTGTTAGCTATTAAAATCCTCTTATCTGAAAACTCTTTTAAAAGTGCACCACCAAAAAAGACGATAGTACCGTCCACAAGAACCCAGTTTGCCTTAGTGACTCGAGGAAGATCGCATCTCTCTACTGTTTATCGACTTCATTGGGTAGTTACGCGTGCTTCCGATGCAATTTTCCAATAACAAGCGATCTGTCAATATAGAATAGAAAATTGCTCTATTCGTTTTATCTGAAAAATTTGCATTCCTCTATTCGGAGCAATTGCTGTCAGCCTGCACCTGGGATTTATTAGATACATCGATAATTGCCTTGAAACATTAATTTTCTCGTGAGTTCTTAATGAGTACGCTGTATTAATATGCACGCGTATACGCATTAGAATCTAAACAATATAATTCATCAAGCTCCCACTACACCCCTAATTAAAGCTAATTAACACAACGATGGAAACAATCGCGAATGAAATTTTATATAATTCATATAACATCGAGTAATTAATCTCTAAAGTGTTTGAAAAGATTAATTTTTCACGTTTCTATATTTATCAACGCTATTACGTGACGTGCACCGGTTCATTAAAAAGCAATCATCGCAGCATATTTCGCAGACGATTTCCACGCTCAGATATTCAGTTACCGAAAGTTATTTATATAAACGTCCTTATCTCACTTCGTTTTATAAATTATATATGTAATTCAGATGTATGAAAAGATCGCTCTAGATTTATACTTCTATTCTAACAATTCGCCTTTACGTCATACTCTCCAATTTATAAAAATTATTCACACCGCTTGTATTTATACATTAAATACACATCTTCTACGTCGTGTACAAATAAATTGCATAAATTTATTACAATATTATTCTGCAGATAACATGAATCTTCGCGTAAACAATCAGTGATATACGGAGGATTCAGGGAGACAGTAAATAACTTGGCCGAAGTGAAAAACTGGGATACACAAAAGGCAGTGGTTTTGATATGCACATGCATACACTGTATGAGTAAGTTGTCTGGTAAATTACGATCGATATCTGGTAGAGAGAGGCCGACATGTCGACGATCCTCATTTTTCTCCGCCGCTCTAAATAATGAAAGTCAACTCACAGTCTTGGCAAATACCGGGCAGACGTGGAAATTGTTGCGTGCCGCCTTGCTCTCCTGTCGTGTTCGTTTTCGTTCGCTTTAGCCTGTCTTCGAGAGACAACCGTCCTCCCGCCCGTGTATTGAACTTTATTCCTGCGATTAAATATGTAACACCTGGATCGATACCGTTCCCTATATCCGATGTCCGTGGCGGCACGGGCTACCCTGGTCTGTACCGCGCGGGACTCTTCTACTAACCAGTCCGAGAAATTACTGACCCGACCCTCCCTCCGTCTTCCTGGTACGCAAACACACGTACGCGTACGTCACTCTTAATCCACTTCAACCACCGCTTTCGAGTGACTAAAAACATTTCCCTGTACGAGACAGCCGAAGCGACGGCATTCCTGCGAAAACGTTTGAAATATTCCCGAAGGGGATTCATCCGAAGATTCACTTATCATAACTCGAACATAAATATCCAGATCTCCCGGCTAGAATGATTTATCCATGTCCTTTATAAAATTTTATGAAATCGTATACATGCATGAAATCGAGTGTATAAATAAATGTATACATTTCAATATCTGTACACCGTTACTTGTCATTGTCTTAAGAATACGTAATGAGGCTGGAGCCGATGTACGAAGCTCTGATCAAATTTAATTGTTTTTTCGTTTACTCGCCTCATTATCTTCCTAATTAAATTTCAATATTAATTAGTGCTTGAAAGAGTTCATGTTAACAGCCCCGAGGTTAGAACTATTATATTGCAGGAACATTGTTTTTAAAGGAGTCAGGCTTACAAAGTCTTTATTGAATTCTTTACAAATATACTGACTGAGATTACGCCTGTTCTTTTTTGATCGTTGAACAAATACAAGTTTAAGTGTTATTAATAGGAACCATTGCAGTACAAATAACTGCACGTAAGTTCAAGCTGTATCATATAAACGTGAACGACGTTCCTTCCTCTTAACTTCTTCCCGGATCGATATACGAAAGGCGCATAAATGTCAGTATTTATTGACGTAAACTCTTGTATCCCTCGACGATGATTGCCTTCGCCTGTACTTCACCCACCTATCCTGACATCCACCACTTTGCGTTTTTTTTTATCTTTTCCAACTCTTGCACGACATATCACGCCACTTTCCTGAAGTCGTTACAATTTATCGTCGGCAATAATGCCAAATATAGTATGCTCATTTGCAGATTATAAATTATCACATTTTTGCTAAAACGATATTAATCATATTTTTAATTCTTTTTAAAAAGAAGCTTAAATACCTTTTTTGGACTCAATGACATTATAATATTGTAACAGCAATGTTAATTCCAATATTCATTGTACATTCCATTAGCAAAAGTACCTACGAACTGATTTAACGAATAATTGATAGTTGATTAATTTCTCAAATTGAAACGATTGTCACCTGTATAAATTGTTAACGATCCAACCATTAATAGAGCAACCTTCCATTTTCAATTTCCGTCCACCGTTTAATATTTCAATCGCTGTCCATTCTACATTTCAAGCCCTATTTAAGGTTTAATAATAACCAGTACCACCGACCCGTACCACAAATAAAAATCGTTCTTAAAATAATTTTCTCTTGTAATTGAAGCTATCTACGTACTTATTTCTGTCCTGCGCTGCAAATCCGTTCTCATTAAGATCGTTGTGATCAAGACAAATTACATTGTAATACGGTAAAACTGATCAAATGTTATTAATCGTAGTCCCTATGCATAAGTATAAATTACTCGATAGACTATGGTTGATACCAGTTAACGAGCTGACCGCATGGGATAACATAGTTGACTTACTTTGTGACCGTATCGGTGCTCGCCTGTGATCTCGCATTTGCAGGTAATCAGCAGTTGGGATTGGTTTCAAAGGACTTACAGCTAATATCAGGTGTTACTAAATGCTTCTAAAGTTGATACCCGAACGATAGGATTTAGCTATACCCTCGAGCCAAGTTTCATACAACCTTCCATCGCTTTCATTCAATCGCTTCTCTAACAATTGCAGTATACATAGGTATCTAATAATTAACATAATCGTCCAATGATATTAAAAGAAGATTTAAAACCTGAGTTAATGCCGTGATTAATGTATAAAATATTATGTACTTCGTTGCACTGATGCAACCTACAGGTAGGTATAGACAGCCGGTCAGAAATGCGCGTTCAGCTTTCCGATGAGTCTTTAACTTCATCAGCTTTTACAGTAGGTTTACTCGAGTCAGCCATCAAACTGAAAATGCAAGTCAGTTGGCCAATCCATTAAAACCATTTCATCGAAGGCTCGCTACGTAATATCTATAACCTGGCTGACTTGCATAACGTCGTTGATATTTCAGGTAGCAAATACCGAACAATTACAACACTCCTCTATGTAACATTATTTTAAACGTGGAATACACTATCACCATAAAGGATCCTATTTACTCGTATTTGTAAAACGATCTTTATCTAAACGGTATTATCGTGCAACAGACACGAATTTGCTGAGATACGTAGGTATGATAAAAGAACGCATCGCGTTGTTTGACGCAGCCTAGAGTATTGGAATCATAACTACAGCATCCCGCTTAAAATTGCCCGATAATGGCCGTTGTGGTTTCGGATTGACGGCCAGTTCTTTTGTAGGCGTACTAGGACGTACACGACCGTGCAAACACGCTTTCATCTACCCGTTCGTTCGTTCGTTCGTTCCTGTCCAGTCCTGTCATCGAATTGTCTGCCCGATGCTGTTTTGCATGCACCTTTGTTTGTCAGTTTCGTAACTTCGCGAGCAATAACCGAAAGCGTTCGGTGCTAGTTGTAGTAATCATGCATTACGTTCCACTGACATGATTGCAGCTAAAATTAATTTATTCTGCTTCTGTCAGGAAGCACTCAACTTTCTTTTGTTACGAGATTAATAGAAATTAATCTATCAGGAAAGTGTATGAAACCGTCTCTGTGGCTCATAGCACTTCTCTGGGACAAAGAGTTTCTCGACCTGTCAATCGCGTGTCGGTCAATATTCGCGTAAAAATACATACGGGAAATCAGAATAGAACTGTAGAGCCGATGTTCCGTACGCGTATATAAATGCTGATACAGCCTGTGAAGTTTAGCATCAAAGACAAGAAGTTCCCCATATACAATGCTATTTTTGGTCGATCATAAATGCTCGACGTTTTTATTTCTAGCAGAAGAACATATGGTACGGTTTGTTTTTATTAGCTCTACTATAATACGTAGCACCCTCGCTAATGATTGGACGATCCTTAACTGTCATCAAACAAAATTGTGACATGAATCGTACCTTTTCTACGTGTTTGTTAAGACCAAGTGGAACAAAATAGTCCTATCTCAAAATCAAGAACGCGAATGACGTAGAACATAATCAACGAATTGCTTGGAACCCCTCGAACTTGCCAACGGGGCACGTTTCAGGTTATTACACGAGCGATTTCGAATTCCATTTCGCTGACGTTTATAATGATTTACAAGTACGTTCCTATTTACGAATAGATACCTACTGACCTCTTAGCGTCATTAAAGAACAATCTGTAAGATGGAGGGCCGTATTTCTCCCTGGAGGAAGACCACGTTTTGAGAAACTAAAGACAAACCGGGAACTCGGGCCGGCTCCTCGCCCGAAGTGCAACGAAGATAGAATAAGTAGGTTAACGAAATGGTCGTTCACAAGCTTGAGATACCGCTACCAATTTCAGTGGCCCTCAACTCGATTCGAAGTTTCCCCTTAGCCGGTGGGATCCCCACGGTAGAATGCACCATGGAGCGACAACAATTTTCCAGTCGGTTGTTCCTCCTTCGTACTGCCACGCATGCATGCACAAAATGTACTTTGTACGTAAGCCTCGGAAACGGAAGATCTCCGCCTTTTAGAATTGTCTACGAGCCGCGGTGCGCCGGGATTCTGGTTGCACCGTGGCCGGAGAAGCGAAAAGGAAGGAAAGGAAGAATTATCGGGAGCCACCGCCGCGCTGGGAACGGGTATCTGCTTGATTAGCGCATACAAGAAAGACATTCCATCAGCGAATTCCTCGCAATCTGTTTTTCGATCAGGCCATGGTCGTTCCGCGTCAGTGTTAATTGCATTATTATCGACACCCGACCTGAATATCCCTCATGCTTTTTACAACCCCCATCGTATCGTGAATTCTTAACTCTTCTACTTAAATACTGGCAAACAGTACAATGGTAATAAATAGTTTATTTCAATTCTTGTCATGTACAATTGAACAAAATTTACAATCGAGCAATTGTAAGGAAAAATGTACAAATAACTTACAACTTCATTGATTGTTTTATTATCTTTATTTGTGTCGCGCCGTTTGAGGTTTAATATGCGTATATCATAACGAGGAAGTCGAATCCGATTCCTCGTTGACCTCTAAATTCTAAGGTAACGTTGTTCCATCCTGGTCCACCATTACTAATTCGGGCGTAGCCACCGGTACCGTTGTAACCACGATCCATAGCGCGGATCAGGGTGATCCTTTGTCCTCGCTGGAGCATATATCGCTTTTGTTGAGTTATTACCCAAGCAGTAGTATTCCTTACAACTTCATTGACTACGAGTTTGTCACCAGGTCTTCTGGCCCCAACGACCAAATCATGAGTCCTGTTTGTATTGTTAGCAGCATAGAAATTTAGTGCCTTCGGTGCTGAGCTGACTTGTTGAGTTGAAATAACAATAGCTACGACAGCTATTATCAAGTACGGGACTACTTTCTGATACGCCATGTTCAAGAAACACTTGAGTAAATGCGACCGTACTCGTGTGTTGGCTCGATACTTCTGACTGCGTCTTGATACAAACCTACTGCTTAAATATATCTGCTTATCAGTTATCATGATGTTGCGTTCGCAATGATTTATCTATCCACCTGAAGATTAATTTTGAAATAGTTTTTTACGCGTATGAGTGTATCGCCATGTCATGCGTTCAGCTCTTGATCGATTATCATTTGTGATAAGCGCGTAAGTTCTCTTATAGGAATTAAGACAAAATATCGAATCAAGTCAAATTTAGATATCTTATTACTAAAATGCGGATAAGGCGAGACATGTTAATTAACCTCTTGGTTTTATATTTTTATTCATTAACTTTTCTTTATCGTTTCCCAGTATTGATCACACTTTATAATTGATTGTTTTCTTCTCAGAAAAATAATATCTGATGGCAGTCGAAGGAAGTAATTCATTCACTGATCTTTTTAGATGCGAACGATAATCATTATCAGCGATAAAACACCGTGTGTGAGGTGTTCAGCTCCAATTTCGTAACACTTAAACGGCAAGTTGTATTCTGATTCACGAGGAATCAACTTTAATGCTACATCCTACTGTATGTACTCTGTTCGAATCCGTGTACACACTTTCGATTTCTATGTATATGCAATGGATCACGTCTCAACATTCACAAGACAAATATTATGAAAATAATTGCGTATCATTAAATGTTTCATCTATAACATTAAGTTATTCTAAATGTATAAGTGGGAAAATATTAAATGATTAATTCACTTAAGTGTCTGATGCTTACATGTAACACACAGGATCAGATTTGTTTGTGACCAAAAGTTTACGTTGATGCACAAAGCGTTTAGTTAATAAAGCCTAATTATTTTTATTGCGCACTTTCGCCGCGGTTAGTACAGATTTCGTAGCTGACGTCCTACATTTACAAGCTCGAATGGGTGCGAGAGCTGAAGCCGCTTTGTCAAGGCCGTTGTACGCTGTTTGCTCAGATGCTTGTTAACCGTGTGAGCATCCAATATGTTACCTCGTGTATGCACTCAGGTCCTGCGTCGAGAGTAGATTCACTCGGATCATTAAGTCAATTGCTGGATACACGATGACGGAATATCGGTGGTAAGAGCCGTGAAACGCACTCGCAGGTTGTAGTTGCATTGGTAACTAACGCAACGTGTTGATTGTGTAATAATTCAAACAAATCAGCATAATTACACTCGTCTGTTTAATGAAGTATTTACAATAAAAAATAGATATAAAAATTGATATTATATCGCATGGAAAAGAATGGAAATTTGCAATATATAAAGTGCATGAGAAGGAGGATAATTTTGTCATTAATTATACCTGCTCGCGTTGTTGAGAAATCCGTGGATGTCTGATCTCAACCATCTTAACAAGTTACCCGATAATGCTGATTCAAAGGGTGAATCCGCTTTCCTAGCCACTTGAGTCGTTTGTCTGTACGGATCGGAGATCGGTTGGACCGCGACGGATATTTCATCGGTCATTTGAGAACGTTCGTCGTCGCGTCGTACGTATCGCTGTGATCAAACATTGACGTCGGCACAATGGATCGCGTATCGTCGAATAATTAATACGTTATGGTGAAATTTAATTGGATTATGATAAGAAGGGTGAACTGGAACACGGTTCAACGGATCGATAATGCGAAATAGCGGGAAATTTCGGTGAAACAGCGTTAATTATAAATCGCGGGTAGGAGGATAGAATCGCGGTGTGCGAGGCTAAAGAATGGGAATATAAAGGGATAATGAGCGTTGAGGTCACCCGTTAAGACAATTAGGCGAACAGAAAAGTTCCATCGCAGTTTTATATTCTCCTGACCGCTCCTATAAGGTCAGAATGACAGCTATTACTTTTCTCCATTACTTGAAGCTATCAGTATCTTCCCTAGAATTAACATTTTACCCTGGATTTATCCGATGAAAATTTCTAATTGTCACGACCAGCTGAACGGTTATTTTTATCGGTTATTCAATTGCATTCGCAAGCAAGATGTTTGAACAGCGCGATACCGAGCACCAGAGAGAGATAACCGTAATAAGAACATTTCCTCAGCACGAGAGATTTTTCGTATCAGCTGAACTTCATTCAATTTTTAAAGTCTCGTCGAGTGAATGGATAACGTGTGCTCAATTAAATTATGCCTAATCGATCATCCGCTCGATTACAGGTCCCCCTGCTCGTTGTTTCATCGACGCGATTAATAAGCGTACGCGAAATTTGACGTTTCTAGAAAATCATCGTCCCGCCAGTAATTAAACAAGCATAATCGATCGAGCTCTGTGTTTATTTCAAATCGAAATGGTGTATCATGAATCCGTTATTCGTTGATGATACATTATGAAGAGGAACTCGGTTGCACCGAGCCACGATAGTTTTGGTTTATGACGCACGGATCCTCCTCCCGGTAGGGTTGTATTGCGACGACCGTGTGCATTTGCACACGTAATTTGCATTCGTCGCGATACGATAAGGTTAAATAGTTGTTTCCGTCTACCGCAAACCCAGCATTCTAAACATTCAATCAATTACCACGCGCTATTACGTACAATCGTGATAATCTGCTTGACTCTCGTCCGCTGTTACCGTTCTACGATTCTTCGCCCGAGTAATTGACGCAAACTTATTATCAAGTCGATAAACAAATTGTAAATGCGAGCGCAGAAAGTTACGGGGGGATCGTTTGCAATTGTTAGACGGAGGATGCGTTTTCCAGATGAGTTTTGTCTCCGGCGGGAGCCTTCGTCGAAATTAATAAGGCAAACGGAACTTTTCGTCCGTTCGAAGAAAATTACGTAATAAAAGAAAGGATTCCTTCTGCGAGGGAGGCCAGACGGCAAGACTTAATTAAGATCTCCCGTCGTTGATCCTCCTACGAAATTTTCGTCGTCCATTCTTCCGGAAGACATGACAGAGACGAGCAAGAAGCGGAGAGGCAAACACTGAGTAGCCATGAACGCAGGAAGGCCGGAAGGTGCTGCGAGGTAGCGTAAACAATTGCCAGCACAATTAGGAAACGTTTGTACGTCTGTGTTTATCAAAGGATCAGTAACTAGCTTAGGTAACACCTATCCATTTGCCACTCGGCTACGGATCTTCGGTCCGGTCGTACGAGCAATCTACGCAATTAGGAATGTTATTACGTGCTACGCGAAAAGAAGCTTCATCGAGCTAATTCCAACTTCTTCGTGCGCCGCTGCCAATTTGTTATCCAGGGAAACGTTGCGAAATAACTTGTACATTCTAATGACTCAATGAGCTCGCGATAATTAAAAGATACTGAAGGTAATGATCTCGTAAGAAACATGATTCAACGATCTAACGAATTCGTGTCCCTTTCGAAAATTGGATTTGTATCAAGTCGCAGTTAGTGACGCAGGGTAGGTATGTATAGAAAGGATATTTCCCATTCTTCGTGATCGGCAAAGAAGAATAGCTGGTTTCGGGCAACCTGCCCGCTAGATTATACGATTACAAGTTCTGTCAGCGAAAATAGAGTTATTGGCGCGCAGAGCACGGAGCGTATGTCAAGAAGGAACTTGCCCTGACGTACGCTAATTTGATATTGGATAACGGTTTCCATCGTGGAGTCGGAACCAACGTGAGCTTCTGAGGGGCTGCTCGTGCGCTATGGTCATGGCTCTTATTTGAAAAATGTATTGCCTTATGAAAAACGTGGCGGTAATCTTCCCTGACAAGCATTTGATGTATTATCTTATTTAACAGGAAATTGTTTTTTAATTACTTGACAGGATTGTAGAAAATGGATGATATTCACGGTTTCACTCAGTAAACAGGAAATTGGATATCGGATAATGAATGATTAAATTTATATTCAATCATTTACATTCAATCATTTTTATTATGTACAATCATGCGAGAATTGTTATAATTGAAAAAATAAATAAATCAAATCGTACACGTTTTATAATAAGAAATAAATAATTTCCGAATTCATTAATGCCTTCTTAGAGAAGTTCCATCGTCCTCCTTGACATCAAATCGTTTAAGGTCTCGAGTACAGTTGAACGATGAAGTTGATTCCATGGCCCCTTTGACTCTTGAATCTTATGGTGACGTTGTTCCACCCTGGTCCACCGTTAGTGATGCTAGCGAATGCACCGTTACCGTTGGTTTTTTGATCAAGGGCCTGAACCATGGTGATCTTTTCCCATTTCGGGGCGGAGAATGTTTGCTCTTTGGTAACAATCTGCATCATGGCGGAGTTCTTCTGCACTCTTGCCGTGAGTACAAGCCTGTCACCAGGCATTCTGTAGCCAATGACCAAGTTATGAGACTTGTTCGTGTTGTTGGCATAGTAACCCTGTGGTTGAGGCGATGAGCTGACTTGCGAGATAGCAATAACAATGACAGCAAATACTGCCAGAGGCAGGAATACTTTTTGAGCAACCATGCTTGACGTTTTACAAGTAAACTGGTATCAAATTTTATCGTACTCGTTTAATGTCTCGAGACGAACTGAGGCTTAATAGCAGCCGGCTGTTTAAATATCTCCAACGATCGGCTTATCAGTTGTTATCTTGATGAGGCTTTAACAAACTATCTACCAATTCTCGAAAGATTCGTGCCAGAAGTGTATGCTTGTAGATTAAAGTGCTTCGATATTGTGCGTGTAGTACAATACTGAATCGATTATCGTTTGCGATAAACGATCTTTCTTAGAATTAAATAATAACAATCGAACGTAAATATTAAGTCATCGGTTTAAATACGTTTTCAATTACACACAAAAATATTCTTACACGTACGTTGATTGTTTTCTATGGTACACTTAACGTGCAATCTTGATACTCTATTATCTATTAATTTTTGACTCATTCGCAGAAATATAAACCTATATACCAAGAATTTTTATCTTTCCATTTCTGCGAATTGTAATAAGACATGTTTTGTTACCTTCTTCCAATTGTTACCTTCTTGGAAGTTCAGCACGCAATAACAATTCACCGAATTATTTTGATATTAAATCCTTTTAGATAAAAGAAGCAAAGTATTCCGCAATCTTGATTTCATTCAGAAAATGACAGAAAAATATTTCGTGGAAGAAAAGAGGATTATATTTTTTGGGAACAATTGTCTTTCAACAAACCATGGATTCACACAGCTGTGCCTGCTAGCGGAATTGTAACCCTTCACAAGAGATATCTGTCATTACGTTAATTTGTTCATTTGCCGCGGACATTCTCATCTATTTCTAGATTTACGATGGAAAATGAGAATAGTTCTGAAAGAGACGATGAAAGCACGTTTCCATGACATTGCATAAAAGGGCAGGCGCATAGAGGAAAGAAACTTAATTTAGTTGAACCCGTTCGTTTCCGATAGAAATAGGCGTACGCATGTAGGTCGACATGCGAGTAATTGTTTTATCTTTCAGTTCTCTACAAATTTTTTCAAAAATTCTCACTGGACAGTCGTTCCATAATCCGTTGGAAAAAAAGATATTTAATTAACGAATAGGAAAAGGAGACTTGTGTTCTTTCTAGTTTTCTACATTAATTTGACGTTAGTTTCTCACTTACTTATCTCGAAGATCATTACAACATTCTCTAAGCTCATTTTAAAAGTAATCAAGGAATTGCAAGATAAGATTACATCGCGCTTCATTCTTTTTTATTTCAATTATTTTTATTTGACATTTTTAGATGCACTGCATTTAGATACAAGTTCAGATTTATTGATTGATACGTAAGATATGGATAGTGGATGTCTCCTTTGAAATGCATATACCGTGAAGCTACCAGCAGGCTTAAACAGAGAACTGGTCACATAATCCCTTGACAGCAAACTTGTCGCATTATCCGCTGCATCACGTTCGGCAACTGGGCGTTAGTTTCCAGCCAAGGGACATTAGGTTCGGAGAGACACTAAGGGAGTTGAGAACAGGCACCAGCCATCCGAGAAACTAACGAGGCGAAGTTGACTTTGAATTCTGAGAAATATGCGGGACAAATTAGCGTCGGAAACCCGTCGTCGCATATTTTACGCGATTGTCTTCGATTCAACGAAACATACGTGTACGCCAGTACGCGAGTTAATTTAGTAGTTCAATCAAAGTATTATCGCTCTTACAATCGGACCCCGTTTCCATCCTGTATTCATATTAAATGAAAATTTATGCGTCAACCGGACTTACAATTAGAAGCAGTGTGTCATAGCGCGATAGGCATCGCATGATTGATATCCAAACACGAGCGTCGACAAATGTTTTATATTATCATCTAACTCGTATACTTTTACTTTCAAATTGCAGCCGACGTTTAATTCCAGGTTGCAGCAATGAGGAGGCAGATACATCATGCCCTATCGTATAGAACCATCAATGGCGTAACCAGGAAGCCATCCGAAGTTCTCTAACGATGATGTATCGAAGCTGTACGAGACCCCTAACTTGCGGCCATTTCGATACACAGTAAGTTACCGTTTCTTTCGCTCTTTCTTCCTCTTATCCTTTCTTTCGCCACCCTTATCAGGTGAAGCATTACGTCCCTTGGTATCCTTCAAGTTACCATCGATGATGACCGTGACAGATAGCCTGTCATAACTCGCCTGCACGAAAAATATATCTACAGCCTGACGGCTACCCCCCAAAAAAGAAAGCAACGCACGCAGCACAGTTTTTGATACAGAAGATGTACATGTATTATGTCGGTCGAGCCGTATATTTTGTGGGCCATATATTTCTGATTTTAATGTAATTGTATCTTAATGAAATAAATGTCTGAGCAACTTATGTTTTCTAATCTTCCCGTTGAACTAATATCTTCAAATGTTAAGTCCTAGTTTTAAGAGTAACGAAGTATAAATCGTGATTTTATATCAGTCTTAATGCAGCTTTATCTATAGTAGGTCAGATTAAAATGATATTCGTAGAGAGATGAAATTTTTTACGGCTTACAGGAAAAGGGAGTTCGGAAAAGTGTCAACTGAAGTCGATGCGACTTTTTTAAAACTGAATGACGTTGGGGTCAACAGGGAGTTCCGAGTAGCTTTAGCTGTCGCGGGTAACGCGCATATTTCGGTACAAAAAAGAGCACTTCTCCTCAGCGATTGGCGGCGCTTTTTAGTTTTCTGTCCTTTCATACTGTCGTCCCTAGTCCGAAGAGCATTGATGATATATTAAAATTCATTCGCACGTTTATTGCCGATAATTACAGAAATTTTCCAACCATTATCCTGCAGTAAATTCAGAGCAGACAGAAGCGATTCACGTGCTAGATATAATATATCGAGTCTGATAATCTCGGGAGTCGCAAAGGAAATTTGAGGAAATTAGGATTGATGTTCTTTCATGGAAACTGGAAAATGTTCTTTAGGGACAGCATTTGTATTAGCTTGAACTAATCCAGAATTTTGCCCGATGAAAGCAGAACGTTGCCTTCCATTTCAGTTAAGTTTTATAATTAAATTTATGAAAGTTGACTGTTTAGAACAGTGTGCTATCGCAACGACGCGAAAATGCACTCGCCTCCCTTTAAGTGCCTAAAGGGCTTACGTGCGAGCTTCTCCCCATGTACGGAAATCTGTTTTTTTAGTTCGTTCATTATGTACGAAACATATCACTATAAATTATGCAGTAGCAGGTTCAATAATTTATTATAAAAACAGTTAATTTCTAATTAATATATAAATAAAAATTCATCATTGCGCTGGCAGTGATCCTCAGGATCGCGGCTTTTGTCGCGATTTGTTTTGCGTACAAAGTATCGCTCAACCGGACGGCATAGTGTTAATAAATGAACAGAAACGAATTCAATGACCAGATGACCAAGTGACAAATTCTGGGGGTCTAATCTTTGCAAATACTACCAGGCGAAGTACTACAATTTAGTTTAAAAATCTCTACGTTTGAAATTGTACGTCAAATTGTAATAATTTAATGTGTGCAAGAATGAATGTAGAAATAATGAAAATGTGTGATGTAATATGAGACTTGGCTTGGTAGCATTTGCAAAAATTAGACGTTGCTACCAAGCGAAGAACTACGATTTAGTTTTGTATTTCTGTATGTCAAATTATATTAAACTATAATAACTTGATGTAAGAAAACATGTGATGTAATTTCAATCAATAAATGGATGGAAATAAAACTAAGTATTTGCTTTTATGATCCTAAAGGACCAAGCCAGATACTAGAATTTAGTTTGAGAATCTATGAATATTAAATTGCATGAATTAATCGTAAATTATCCATTTAGATTTTAAATTTGATACTACGCATGCGCAAAACCATCAAGATGTCCGCCGCGCAGTATCCAGGTTTAACGCGCCAAAAGTAGTGGTACCGCGGATTCTTCGGTTACGCGTTGAATGATTGTTGTTACTTTTATCGAAATTATATTTGAAATAGTTGATTAAATAGTTGTTCAATGTTCAATGTATCATTTCATATCTAAAGTATCGTTCTTGCGTATTTGCGTAATAAGTGTGATGTGAATTATGTGTAAAGTGAACTTTCTTGAAATCGTCAAACACGGAATGAAGTTACGCTGCACGAGTGAGTAACAAAACTTTATTACTTTATTAAACAACAAATTGTTGCCTTGAAGATGTTGTATTGAAGCATTTCGTTTATAATTTGAAATAGAAATAAGATATAATGAAATCAAATAATAATTTGAAATATTTTGAATATGTTCTGATGAATTGGATATAGCGTTTATTTAATTTCTTAATTACATTGATTAAAATCGATTATACAATTGTAAGATGAAACGTATGATCTCTTTCTCGTAGTGGAAAATGTAAAATAAGCAGTTTTCAATTTTTGCTTATTTGCACTATTACGTAGTTCAACTACTTACTGATCAATGTACATATGTTTCATTCCAATGGACATGAACTGAATATAAATACAAACCAAAAGATGTAAAGCCACTCAGTATAATTATATCTATGACAAGATTTTAATTTCTTCAATTATGTTTCGTACAAATTAGTTTTCACTTTATCTCTACCATTCTAACAATGGATGTAGAATTACTTACACACTTTAAAGGTATACAGACTTTACCTCTACATGTGTACTATTTAAGATTGTTATCTATGTTATATTCAATACTCTAGAATTGGAATGTACCGTTAAATAATACATGGCATACTTTTAAATTACACTTTTAGAATGTGGCAGTATACAATAAATTATCACTCAGAAAAGAAAACTTGTTAGATAGCTTAGAAGTTTAGTATATGCATATAAATAGAATTGTTAAAAGCAAAGTAAAAGCAACAGTATTTTGGTAATTAATTGTTACGCTAGTCTGTGGATATAGACTAAATGACAATTGCAACATTCCTATTTAAAACATATGGTGATCACATTCTATAGCTTCAATCGTCTACTATACAGAATTGTTAACTGATATGTGTAAGGAATCCATGGAATATCTTCTTTCTTGCTGTGTTGTTTTCAACCATTGCTTATGTTCACATAAATAAGGATATAATGGTACCACTAGCACACTGATGTCATCAACTGATGCCATTGGGGAAAACTTTTCGTCTGCCTCGTCGATATTTTCTGACTTTCCAACCCAAGCTCGTCCAACTAGAGTTCCTCTAGCAGCTTGTACCAATTCTTGTGCACCCATTGTAAGCCTGTAACAGAAACATAGTGTAATCTTTATATCTAAGATAAATTCTTTAATTTTTAATGATAGAAAGAGTACCTATATTCTAATGACGGACTATCCGGTGCAAGTGTTTTTCTAAGTATGTTGGCTGCTGTTTTATCCGACACAACGTCCCATAATCCATCCGTAGCTATGATAACACAATCACGTTCCGTCAGATTACAACTATCTAAATGTATAGATTGTACCTCAGGTTGCGACGATAGGAATGGTTTTATATGAACTCCAGTGCCAGGTACTTTCAAACCATGATCTCCAAAACCACGTGTGACACCAATAGTACCCATCACTCGACTCTACATAATTAGCTTGTATTAAATATTATTTCTAAATAATATTCCACTTGTCCTGAGCATCGATAACTTACTCGTTTGCCATGCCCAGAGATGAGAGGTAGCTTTAAATCAGAATGAGTTAACACTTTGTAAGCCCAACCAGTCATATATGGTTCTCTATACAGAACCATGGATCCTAATTCCTTTTGCAAGGGTCGTCTTCTAAACTCCAATGGTGTGAAATGCCCTTTCAATAATTCAGTGTTTCTTAAGAAACCAAGTGCTCTGACTCGATTCGATTCTGAATCGGGAGTGTGGTCTCTTGTTAGTGCACGCTGCGTGTCTCCCAGAACAAGGACAGCTCTGTCATATAAGATGAATTGTTCTTATAATTTCATGTAATATTCGAAATTTTCTTCCAAAAAATATTAACCTTGAGTCACCAGCACCCGAAGCATATAACCTGCCATTTAAAAATAAAATGGTAATTGCTGTACAACCTCCACCTCCTCCTTGAGCCTGAGCTTCTACCATTTGATCCATTTGCCTATATGCTAATTCTATAGCACCTATAACTAAGTCTCTTCCTTTTATCAATTCATCTTCGTCTTCATTGAGCAACATGTTTCCAGGAATAGCCATTAACTTTTCCTATAATAGCCAATGTGTATTTAGAGAAAAGATACTGTCTAAAATAATTTATGTTTGTTACTGTACTCACAAGGATTATCCTATGCAAATGTAATCTTGCTGTTAAAGCCACTTGATATCCAGCATGTCCATCGAACATAGAAAACATTACATAAGGCAATGTAACATTGATATCTGCTAATTTAAGGTCTCCTCTAGTTGCTGAAGTTTGATCTTCATTCCATGTACTTTTTCCAGCATTTATACATTCTGCATAACCAGCACACCAAGGCAATCTACTCAAATCCCTTGGAACTATAATTGGTCTTACTCTGTGATCGGCACTTACCTATAAATAATATTTATATATTGAATAAGCTTTCATCAATCAAAACTAAGTTGAACTGTAGCATCAGTATAAGACATGTATACTTGAGTTTCCTCTGTTGTTAAACCCAGGAAACTAGGTCTACTATATGGTTTATTTTCTACTCCAGTAACAATATTTGCATTAAGATAATCCGTTGCTACTTCATTATCAAATTCGGTAGGATACTGTAGGCCAAGCTCGCTTCCACCCACAGCATTCATAAGTGCTGACTTGAATCTGCTCAGCATTTTTCTTTGTTTCTTTATTTACGAGCGCGATATAAAAAATGTTATACAGAGTTTAATAAGTTTTATTGTAACACATGTCTTGAAAATAAGTTATCACTTCTCGTGGCCGTATTTGTATTTATTTTATTATTTATTATGAGACAAATAGTCACGCTTATATTTAACATCAGCAAGAGGAAAGTACAAAGCCTTGAACGCTGATTTTGTTATCTGTCACCTGTCAAGTGCCAATCATAAGATTAATATTTCACTAAAGACACCTCCCTGCAAATCTGATGGCTTTAGTTTCGAGATAAAATCATTAGATTTTTACTAATATTTAGAAGTCTACTTACTTATTAATTGGCATCATTTTGTTGACAATTATTTGTCAACAATAAAGTAGGTTATATCTTGACACGAGGGTACGGAGTATCTGTCTGAGCATATGATAAATTATAGCACAGATCTTACATAGATTTTAATGTGTCGTGGTTTAATTAAACGTGTTCCATTGCTACTGATATAAATAATATAAGCAGAGAGAAATATAGGATTAATGATAGCTGGCATTAGAAAATACTGCCAGATAGGATCTGTTTTATCGATGGTATGATTCATACGTAGTTAAAGCAGCCACCAGTTACTCAGTGTTTACATTTGCGTTTTCGAGTCTCAAACACACAGGAGTTGATACGTTTTTGACAAGTAATAGAAGTGGGAGTTGAGTATCATTTGTATGAAGTGATTACAAGGAATTGTTGTGTTCAAAGTTCTTCGTGAAACATGTCCAAAACAAAATCGAATGCACGTTGTAGCGAGGTAACTATCTGTAACTTCAGTATGCTGATTGATCCTTACAATTTCATTTACCGAAGGACGAAATTAAATTTTAGGACTTCAGTAGTTCGTCTGGTAGCTCATCGTCAGCATCTTCCGATGAGGAAGTAGATGCCCGAGATTTAAAACCAATAAGGGAATATCTGTCAGATCGTAGGGAGTTAGCTCGTCAACTCTTTAAATCTGTTAAAACAGAGAAGATTCAAATGATGTTGCCTCAAGCGTTGAAGGTATGGTTGTTTTAAACATGACACACTGAACAACCTTTAATTCCTATTGCCTAGTAAGGTTTACACAATTCTTCTTAGAGGATGGACTTTGTTCAGTTAGAAAGCTGCTGTGCTAACGAATTAAGTGGCATGTCGAGGAGTCGTATATTATCTATTTTAGATGGGAAACCAATGTTAGAATCATCAGCTACAAGTGAATCAGATGACTCAGGTATGTCATGGATTACTAGATACAA
>SHCU01000228.1:171788-182658 GCA_004307685.1 Ceratina australensis | reverse complement strand
TCCGCGTAACCGAGTCGCAAATCCTATTTCGTTATTTTTTTTTAAACCCTGTATAGCTGAATCTAAAAATACGGAGCGCGCGGTGTTTCAAAAAACGAGAATCAAAAAAGCGGGAACCTGTCTGACCGGAGTCAGACCACCGCGGGTCGTTTCGTGGAAATCGAGAATACCGACCGCGTGCATAAACGTTTAATACCGGTCTGACATCGGATCAGATGCAACGGCCGTGTACGTCAGAAGACAGGGAAATGATCAAGGGCAGAAGAATTGACGGAGGAGAAAGAGGGTGAGATTCGTTTTTACCGTCGTATCGACGCGTGTTACTTAATAAATAGGCGTGAGAAGAAACCTGAAGCGAGAGTAAATTGTTAACCGCCGTTTTCACATAGCCACGTGTATTCTCATAATCATACCGCTCGCTTCTCATACAACGCGCCTAACGAAGCAACACGTGACTCGGGCAGATCTGAGATACAAATGCAAATCGCAAAACACGAGATAACTTGTAAATATTATCTCATAGAATATTTGATTTCGTTTAACAATAAATTATTGATAATAAGCGTAAAAATAGATTTCCGTTCGATTGAAACTTTCTGTTTCACGCAGGGTGACCTCGATCTTCAAGAGACGTCAATTAACACCTAATTCTCGAGTAAGAGTAGATTTGCGTGCACCCGCGAAACGGCTTTCGTTGTTCCACATACCGAGTAGTCTGGGATAAGTGAAAATGTATTAAAGCGGTGTTAAGCAAGAAAATCGCCGGAAGATCCAAGGCATTAATTCTCACAAATTGCAGCAAAACTTACGTACACGCGGTATTCCATGATGAAGGTGCTCGCGCGTAGTAGAGAGAGACAGAGACAATCTTAATGAAGTAGCAAAAAACGGGGATAAGAAAAGCTTGTACTCTGTTCCAGCAACGGGTTCAATGTTAACTGTCATGCGTTGAATTACGCGGGATCTGTTATTAACACTGTTTCGACCCGGCAGGTACCGACGCATAATAGACCGTGCATTTTCCTTAATTACCGATTAAATCAGCCTTCACGGTTTTCCAATTCGTTTGCGCGGTATACACGTAACAGCAGATGCGTTTGCGGTCTGGAACTCTGAAATAAATTCTTGCCCCAAACCGCAATCGAATATGACAGAAACAACGAGGCACGATACGTTGTCGAGTATAGCAGATTTTGATTAAACGTTTGCAAGTTAGATTCACAGTACAAGTGTATTCAAAATAAATGCCACGCTTTGTTCTAGTTTCATAATGATTTGAAGTGATGCAAAACATTAGATGGTATATTGATAATCGAAAATGGCAGTCTTATCCTTCGAAATTGTTGTTTCCTTAGAATTTTCGACGTTTACCGATTTAGAGAAGTAGGAGGTTCAGATGAAACCAGAAAGGACAAAGAAGAAGATGATAGAATGATTGCTAATCAGTGTGCGAATTATCAACCCTTCCGGGAAGCATCGTGTCCGGCGAACGATACGCACGCTTGTTGACAAAAGTCCATCGACAGCGTTATCTTCTCTGAATTGCTACTGCGCATTCAGCGAGCAATAAATAGTTCATCTTAATTTTGTTTAACAATTGTTTATGGTACTTTTGACGAGCGGAGATAAGTTAGGAATGATGAGTTAATATTAATCGAGACATGTCTGGTATTAAACTTTATAAAATATAATATAATCAAATGTAACAAATATACAAGAACGTTTAGCCCAGGAGTTTACGGACATACGCAAACAATTTATCACGGCCTGGTACATTGCATTCTTTGTATCCGGGAAGTTCCGCTTCGCATCTCTGCAACCAAGCTTTCACGTTCGGAAAATCTTCCATATTCACTAGAACCTGAAAATCGATTTAAATAAATGTATTCCAATACCAGAAGTTTTAATTCATTAGCTTTATTTGAAATAAACAAGCTTACAGCGGAAGTCGATGCGGTAGTCACGCAACTGATATCAGCGAGGGTAAAAGAATCACCGGCCAGCCATTTCTTACCCTCCAGTAACTTGTTCAAAGATTCGTAAGAGTCTCGCCATATTTTCATTTTCTCTTCAGCGATGCTGTTATCTTTGGCAAGAAATAGTCCTCTCTGAAGCAATACCAAATTTAGAGTTAATGAAACATGAACTTTGATTTAAAAAAAAAAGGATATCGATATAAGAATAAAATATAAATTATGAGATTTGTAGAAAAGGAAATTCTGATCGCGGTGGTCTGACGAATAATGTCTGTATCTCCTGTGACGCACCGTTCTGCAACCATGCTATACTATAATAACGCTACTGTATATCAAATTGCTTATAGAATTCTCCTATTCCATTTTACTTGCTCTAGATCCGGGGCAATCTTTTTCATTTGAGAAAAGGTTGGTTCCAGCTAGCCGTTTGTCGTAAATGCCGAGAGTCTTTTGTAATTGGCCCATCGCAGACAAAAGTGTCCTGTTATCCGACTTTATTACACGATGTAAAAGGGTACATAGGGCGCTCCGAAACTATCTACAGCATCACATAATGCTTCCGCTTTGCTTACGTGTGTACATAGACAAGCAGAGGAAAAGCGAATCGCATTAACCTCCTTTTGCGAGACTTAATCGACTGTTCCGATGGTAGCGCAACTTTATCCGGACAAAGTATCGTGAATAAAAGTGCAAATCAAATATAGTACAAAGGATGCAATTTATTTAAATGATAAAGAAAATAATAAAATCGAAAGAGGCTTTTGAATTTGAACATTGTGTTTTCATCTGTGTAAAGGGTACAAATAAAAACTTTTTTTCCACCTGCGTTATCCAACGGGTCTTATTGTGATCGTACCATATAAATATGTAATCAGAATTTTCTTTTTCTTTGAAAATTCTCGTAATCACGTTTATCCCGATCCGATCCCCTGTATCGTTTTTTCTTTAAGCTACTTTATCATCGTTTTCCAATATCGTGAAAAACGCATTCATTGGATAATATGATTATGAGATAAAAGCAGCTAGTTATACTTTGAAATTTATTTCTCTCGATGAACTGTGCGTATAAAAAAGAAAGAAAACTTACAAGCGCTTGTCTCGCCGCTGGGAAAAGTACCGAAGAATCAAAATGAAGATACTGATCGACCAATGCGCGCTTCTGCAAATCTTTTGGATACAGGGTATCCTTCTTGCCATACTTGCTCACTAAATACGTTGCAATAGCGTGGCTACGATGAAATCAATATTAATTGTCACGTACGAACAGTTTACGCGAACGATTGAAAATTATCAATCACCTGTCATGTAGGATGAATCCATTATCGTCCATCGTTGGAATCGTGTGCAGAGGATTTATCTATTAAAGCAAAATGAAATTAGATTATTATTGTCTATTAAATGAAATTATTATTTTGTAAGCGAGTTCTATCGATCACCGAATTAACAATCAAACATTGATGAAACTTCGTGTGCTGCTAGGTAAAACATTTGAAAAAACGAGACTTCTTTTAAAACTGAAGTACCTAAAAATTGTGAGTAAGGAAACAAATTCTTGTCAATAATTTACTTTGACTGTCACAGCTATTGGAAAAGTACGGTCTTCCAGTATCTTATCTGATTGTCGAGTGCTCCATACTTCACACAAGACGCAATGCAAGATGGTCTACAGTTTTCTGGGCCACTGTCCTTCACAGCTTAGCTACCTCTTTTTAAAAAGTTTAACAGTATTAATTAAGAGAGATTCATACTTTTTGGAATTCTTCTGTCAACTGCTCCTTGTTCATTAGATTCACCTCTCTAACCTCGTAATCTAAGTTAAGCTGGTGTGCCAATACCAGAATTGTACGGCATGGCGGACTGATGTCCTGCGAGTAAAGGATGAGCTTCGTCATTTTCTTCTATCTAAAAAAAGATACCAAGTTGTTAATACGTAATTTCTCTTAACAACGAAAATGCACATGATATTTATGTGACAAGATATGTATATTCGTAAGATAGCATATTCTGATACCACGCTCCCTTCTCCGGACACACCGATTGTTTTTTATGTATGGACGTAACGAAGTAAACAACAACAGTAATAATTTATTACTAATTACAGATATTCATTTTTTTATTTATAAAATTAGGAGTATTTTGAAAGTTTTCCTATGAATTATACTTTCTCAAAGTGGTAGAAAACCTAGACTGCATTTTAAATATGCATGTGGTTTAAATTTGGAAAACTGACATCTTTTCCGTCTACATATTTTATCATCGTGAATATTTCGTATATTTATTTTCAAGTTCGTAAATAAAAGAGTCAGTAATGCTTTGAAGATTGATAGCTCTCTAAATCAAATCGGTTCATAAAAAACGTTGTCATCTGAATGACAGAAATGTCAACGACTGCGAGACAAAAGGAGGAACATCAATTTCTAACGAAAAGAAGAATCGTTCATTTTCCTATTGCACGTTATTTCTATTTGCGATAAAATACAGATTCTAAATCCGCGCAGAGTTTTCATCAATGTTAAATCTTATGACACGACGCACGGGATAAAATAGACACAAACCGGATAAAATAGATACGCACTGAACGCAGATGTCTGATAGAGACATTTTTATTAGACTTATCGCGACGACGATGTCAGTGTAAAAAAAATACCAATTTTTCTACGACACCGAAATAAATCAACGATAAAATTTTGTCCCAATGATTTACGACTTGAAACCCGCCACCGTGGGTACATTTAATATCATATTTTTATAATACTCACGTTGAAATTCGCTCCAATTCTTCCAACAGCGCTCAAGATCTGTACATTTATGCTAACGGCAGTTATCTGCCATAGCTAATCGCGCAAACGCTACACCGTTGAGAAACCGGATTGGTCATCATTCGATCGCACCAATGGAAGTCGCATACGTAACGCGTAACATAATCTGACACAATCGCCTACGGCTTGTTAATACCAGTCATGATGAGAAGAGTACTTGCAATTACATAGTTCTACCGAGGTGCCGTAGATACTTGGGGTACAACCTTGTAGCCGAACGCTACACATATGCACCTCGACGTTATACGAACTAATGCACATTATTCATTACCAAGGAAATAATTTGCTTTTAGAAGCGTACAAAAGTAAAATACAAGTACGATCTATCTGCGATACCATTTGTCTGCCTGTGCAACGTGCAGCAGATTCGTACTTTTTTTGCATTCTTTAAATTAATAAAAAATTCGAAATTCAACTTGATTCAATTGAACATCTTATCATGTTATTTATGGGCAATTAGTATCTTCGTAAGTTCTGATGCATTTCTTTGTAACACTCTGATACGTAACGAAGATATGATATGCAATTACGTAACATCACTTGCTAGTTACACAAGATTATGATTAATCACAATTAAATTGATCGAGCAACAATTTTCTTGGAATGAAAATGCATTAGTAGATGAAAATCGAGGAAGTTAAAAGAGTTTGATAATGAATACTTTGCTGCAGGCCATAAAACGCGTTTCAAAAAGCTTATTGGACAGGTTGCGCTACGCCAATGCGCACACCTGTTGCATTACTTTTGCTGCGGATGCTGGATACGTATATTGACAACAGATATAATCGCGTGTAATGTCAGGGACAGTACTTGGTGACAGAATAATCTCCTAAATGAGGGGTCAATGTTACGCAACGCCGGCATGGTCCTCGTATCAATACGCTGTAAGCAGGATGCGTACATAAAAAAGAACACGCCTACATTTTATTTGCATATTATCTAACGTCATTTATGTGCATCAACAGTTCTGAGATATCATCGAGTTCTGCGTTGTTTTTCTCATTAGTAACATATAAAATCGGAAAACTCTGTTTCGTAACAAACAGCTAATAGGTCAGATACTGTACCACATGCGACATCTTCTACGTCGATCACGCTACTACGATAACCCGCGCACTACACGGTTTCTTTCGTCGGGTAACATCTATCCACGCGTACAATCAATAATCGAGAAAAAGTATAATTTTGTACTTTTACTTTTAAACGTTCTCTCCCTATCGCGGAAACCGTAATTGTTTTCAAAAATAGTCATACATTTGAATAACAAATTATCGACGATATACAATGTCAACACTTGTTTTTAGTCATTGACAAAATGAAAAATCATAATGCAATAATTACGGAAATTGATTTTCTAACATTCGACTGATAGACAAGGTTTTTGCAACCGCGTAACTATTAACGTTTCGGACGATGGAACATCCACATGACTTCTTCGCGCGGACGAGATTGTATAATAAAAATCTCCACGAGCGTTAGGTCATTTGTAAGTCGGTTTTCGCGTGTGGAATCATTTAAAGGAGCCGTGATCATCAATCGTTTCATTCATGTACCCTCGCTCTTAGAAACAAGAGGGATACTTGGACGAGTCCGGTGGTCATTCAGTTTTGTAGTCGCGGCTCAACCACCTCGGCGACAACATGCGTCGCCTGTTATCATTCGCGCAAATAAGAGGTGTTCACTGATGGTCAACGAAATGTCAACCTGAAACGGAAGCGGGGAAGTGAACCGTAGGTGCAGTTGATCGTGCCGTTTAATTGTTCGATCCGACCCGTCGATTTTCCCTGCGAGAGTGACAGAGCGTCGCGTGCAAGCTTCGAAATCGCGTGATTATCTCGAGGAAAGCGCAACTGCCAGAAGAAATGGCTTGCCCTTTGTCAGATGGTATCGCGTAAGTAATTTTTAGAGAATTCCCGTGCGTATCGTGCAATACGCACGATTTCGTAATGACGCGTTTGAAGCATGAAACTTCGATTATCAAATTATCATTGTGTAATGAATTTCAATTACAAAATTATCGCATCTTCATGGATTTTAATTACGTCATCGTATTTATCATATTCATATTTCGATTATCATTAATCGTATTTTACGGTCAAATATAGAAATCGGTTAAAAATAAATATTCAGAATCGAGGAAAATTGATTCATATTTTTAGGGATGATCGCGATCAAGAATGTGATCAGTTGACAGAAGGTCCAGGCATGCTTTACGGTGAATACCTTCGATTGGACAAAATTTTAACTGCACAAAGATTGTTAAGCGCAGAATACAACACAGAAGTTCACGATGAGCATCTTTTTATCGTCACTCATCAGGGTAAATAGTTTATTATTTCTCAACATCTATATTTAACTGATTTGTACCATAAGAAAATATGAAATGATAATAACCAGGAAAATCGAGAGTGCATGCACGCTAAAGATACATATGGATTAAGAAATATAAATAGTACTATACAATAAATCACTAGTTTTACAATTTCCTTATCTCATATTAAGCAATCCTAATATTTAGTACCAAAGTTAATAGTACGTTCATCGCAATATTTCATAATAATTTATTAATTGAATAGAATTGATGATCGGGTAGGAAGTTTTAACGAAAAAGCCTGTGCACCCCTCTCGTTGATTCGCAGCGTACGAGCTCTGGTTCAAACAGATCATATACGAATTGGATTCGGTAAGATTGCTTTTTAATTCCGATCAAAGCGGGTACGACGCTTTGAATGGCACCTCGAAGAATCACAGCGGCGTGCAGAAAAATGGTGTCTCTCAGGTGTTGAACGAGTCGAGGACACTGGAAATCCTGAAGAGATTAAACCGCATCGTTCTCATCTTAAAAGTAAGTGATATATCAGTAGCTCTCCTTGAAACAATCGTGTTTCATCGTATAATAAGTATCGGTTGCCAGTTGCCCACCGCATTCAAACGGGATTCAGAGTAAAATGGTTAAACACCCTCCGCAACGGCGAGCGCGTCGCTAAGGTAATCGTATAAGACACGGTACGGGAAAAGAAGGCCACTGGTCATACGTTGACAATGACAGTGATGGGATGAATGTGAACGACCCTTAATCAGAAGCCAATTAGAGCAGCGAGATTTTATAACGAGGGTCCTAACACCCCGCTGACCGTAATCGAATTTCGTACGTCACCCTTCAAGACTGTCACACGTGCCACTCCGTCTACCGCGGAACGCAAGCTGTCACTAAAGAGATACGAAACGTTGAAGATAATACGTAGGTGACAATGTTCGCAGGCATTCCTTGATAGCAAAAAAAGAAACAGTCAATTATTTTCTCACGCGTACTTCTTCTTCATTTTGCTACAAATCATCTGGTATAAATTTCGCAACCGGTCACGTATTAATTGTTTCGCACGTATATTATTACACACGGATGTTAGTGAACGGGTCAAGGTTCTCGGCTATGCGACACTTTTTTATTACTAGCACTTTTCTCCTTCTTTTTCATACCAGAATAAGACACATTGTGAGAACCACAGAAACAGAGGGATCTAGGTAAATTAATACCGCTAGGTGATACGCGACACCCTGTTCTGACACGCATAGATGAGTTAGGTAACAAGCTCGTTGGCGCTCTTTCTATACCACAGAATGCAGGCGTGGTCGATCCCGCTCCCTTTATATCGAAAAAATCGTGCAGCAAGGCTAAGTAAGTGGGATTTAATACGAGGTGTAAAACAGTAGCCTCTCACTATCGATCTAGAAATTAAACTTTCACGGAGAAAGAACGATGAAGCAGAAGTTTCAATTCTGATCGCAGTTAACGCATGTGAACTTTTCATTTATCAGATTTGTTTTAATTTGATCGTGTAGGAAAATAATAATAAAGATAAATAATCACGTATGGGTAGAAACGTAAGCATGGCAACCATATAAATGCGGATGGGGCTCTTACCCGTCGTGGAGATCGATTGACTACCCACATGCAAAAGCAGGGATTAAAGGATTACGTTCATTAAATATCGAGAAAGCTAACTATTTCCGTTGAAAAACTGAACGAATTTAATTCCATCCGAATTTTCCAGCTCCTAGTGGACCAAGTGTCTATCTTAGAAACCATGACGCCTTTAGATTTCATGGCGTTCAGGGATTATCTCTGCCCGGCCTCCGGATTCCAGTCGCTACAGTTCCGTTTATTGGAGAACAAGCTAGGCGTGAGGCAGGAACACAGAGTCAAATACAATCAGAGTTACTACAGAGTGTTCGGTAGAGACCCGAAAGCTATCGAGGCGATCAAACGTTCGGAGGATGAGCCCAGTCTCAGTTGTCTGGTTCAAAAATGGTTAGCAAGAACGCCGGGCCTCGAAGCTCACGATTTTGACTTCTGGGGAAAGTACAAACGGTCCGTGGAGAAGCTGCTCGACGAGCAAGAGCAGCTCGCCTGGGTAATCACTTGCTCCCGAATGTGAATAACTTTGTTACGCTAAGAAGCTATTCTCATTATCGTTCTTATAGAAAACCGCTAAGGAGCAGTTACGAAATTATCACTTAGCGAATGTACGCTCCCGAAAGGCGGTTTTCGAGACTATATTCAATGAATCACTGCATAACGCGCTCGTGTCGCGCGGTGAAAGAAAATTTGCGTACGGCGCTCTTCAAGGCGCGGTGATGATAACGCTGTACCGGGACGAACCAAGATTTAGCCAACCACATCAGATTTTGACGGCCCTAATGGACATCGATTCTCTTATCACCAAATGGAGGTGTAAGAAAAAGTATTCATTTAATTTATTCAAATGATTTCTGTATACACGAAATAATTGTATCACGTTTCTTTTACTCGTCAGATAATCATGTCTTGATGGTTCAAAGGATGATTGGCTCTCAGCAGCTCGGAACCGGAGGATCCTCCGGTTATCAGTATTTAAAATCCACTTTGAGGTAAGATATAGGAAAGTATATGTATAATAGGAGGGTGTCACTAATTAGTATATTTCGCTGACAGTGACAGGTATAAGGTTTTTCTGGACTTATTCAATCTGTCGACATTTTTGATACCCCGTCACATGATTCCACCGCTGACTAAACAAATGAAGACCAGATTATCCGTCTCATGCAACGGATGGAATCCCGATGACAATCAAAATAATTCGGAATGTACATTGAACGACACGTAAGCAGCTCGGCGAAATGCTAATTAGATACAGTAATATATTTTTTATAGGGCACGTAAGTACTAGAGAACATTAAGAAATAGGTAGAAGCATAAGAATAGATAATATAAATTTTTATTTTTATTTGTCGCTTAACACGTATTAAAACAAGTAAAAGAGCATACAAATGACGGCATAGATAACCGTACGATATACAATACTAATGTAAAAATTGCGTCAATTGTGTAACAAATATTGAAAATACAGTTTAACTAATGTTGTTGTTATTAACACTATTGTCGTTTCTCAAAGTAATTCAGTGCAAAAAATATTTACATGTTCCGTATAAGTCATTAATATTTTATTTGAATTGGTTAAGCCTAAAGTATGTCCAGCGATGAAACTTGATTCGCTATACCTGTTAACAAGAAAAGAATGAATTTCGACAAAATACGAGCATTGACTACAGACATAATGTATCTCCCTACCGCATAAATTACTCCCAATTCCTATATACATGTAACCTTTGTCCCCGAAGCTCCGTCCCCACGAATTTTTTACTATGTAATGAGGTATGGCAGCCGATTTGTCGTATCCTACTATTTGCACAGCATGATTCAAACTATCGAACGATCCATCGCAATGATACTGTATTATCCCGCCTAAATAATTTTGCCAAGATAAAGCATTCACCGCCGCCGCTACCGGCCCGTGAGTAGCCAGTGTTATCAGCAGTTCATCCTCTGCGTCTACGAAACTAAAGTCCGTTAAACCTTTAATCGTCTTAACAGCAAACGCTGCAGGCGAATTATTATTCGCCGTGGATTAACTTGTAGACCATTTTCAAATGTCACTAGACAAGGCGTAGAACATTTTTATCAGATCCTCAAAGAAAATAGAGAATATTACGATCTGCTTTTGAAAGCATTGAATTTAAATTCAATAACATCGATGC
>SHCU01000228.1:140571-151233 GCA_004307685.1 Ceratina australensis | reverse complement strand
ATGAAGGTGAAGTCCACAAGTACGTATTAGATTATTTTTAAGTACGAAATAATATACTTCTTTAGAAGTCAAAATATTATAAAGATTTGTTCATGTTTCAGAATTAAATTGGGTGCGCCAACAAGAGAATTATATATTGATGATAGATGGTACGAATGTTATTTCGGCGGTATGCCCGTAACAGTAGATATCGGTGGTAAAAAAGTTAGTGTGAAATTAGAAGGACCACCGCCTCATGTAAAGATTGGCACTGTAAAGAGAACCGATCTAGTAGTTGCCAAGATTAATCTTATTATTAATGCCAGAAACATGGTTCCTGTATTTTTAGACGCGAAACCTCAGATGTAAGTATCTTTATACTGACCTAAATTTTGAAACAAATGTTAATTTGTTCAAATAACTGATTTTTAAGCATATGTATTTCATTTTGATATTTATTTATAGATTCGAAATCGAGGGCAAACCTCATACGCTGGAATTCATAGACTCGCTGCAAACGGTTCTGCTGAATGGGCGACCATTTAAAGTCGAATTCGGAGGATTGCCTAAGCCTATCATTGTTAGAGACAAGAAACACTTTATAAGATTTTCGGTGTTGCCAAGAGGTGTTCGACCAGGATATGTTAAAATTGCGGGTATGAAAGGTGAAGAACCTATTGAGTCACCACCTACTCCGCCTCCTCTGCTGACGCAAAAGCCGAAAGTAGACACAGCTTCCGCGCCAACCCAATTTTCTGTCATTGAGCCCGAATCGACGTCACAGGATGGTTTAGACCTTCGATCGACACCTAAACCGGGTAAATATAATATTCACGAAAATATATTATATATAACATTAAACCGTTTATACGGTATACTCTTTTCTGTAATATTTCATTAGACTTGTAGCAAAAACTTATCTTGTTCCAGATTTACAATTGGACATGCTATCTTCCGCGTTGCCGTCTGCAATGGCACCATCGTCTGGATTATCGTATCAAGCCGAGCCAATCGAAAATCCACCCGCAGCTGCTCCAGTGTTATCCTTACCATTAAATATGAACGAATTATTCCAGAGATTAGTTGAGACAGGCATGGTTCCGAATCTCGCCGAACAGAAGAAACAAGAGGTAGAAGAAACGAAAGAACCGGAAATTATACCCGTTTCGTTTGACAAGCCGGAAACGCTTAAAGCGTAAGCATTGCTTTAATATAATTTTGTAAGTATTTGGTCTTTGATTTGTTTTTTAATTGAGGTTCTTCTTTGTTATAGTAAACAACCAGCAATCGCAGCTGCATTGTACAGTGGAATGCAATGTAGTTCTTGCGGCGCTAGATTTGCACCGGAATTGGCGACTCGTCACAGTCATCATTTAGATTGGCATTTTAGACAAAATAGGCGGGAAAGAGATTCCGCGAGGAAGGCTCATTCACGGCCTTGGTATTACGATGTTAGCGATTGGATACAGTTCGAAGAGATCGAAGATCTAGAAGATAGAGGTAATCATTGTTATTTATAATCATTATCGATTTCATAAAACTAAAGGGTCATGATCATCTTAATTCTTTCTGTTAATCCTATTTAGCACAAAGTTGGTTCGAAACTGAAAAGCAGACAGCTGATACAGAAGGTATCGCTGCAGAAGATTCTCCTCAAGAAGCATTACAACCTAGCGTCCCGACTGGAAGTGATGAGGACTCAAGATGTCAAATGTGCCATGATGCATTTGAACAATTTTATAATGAAGAAAAAGAGGAGTGGCATTTGAGGCCAGCAATTACTTTCGAGGACAAGAATTATCATCCATTGTGTCTCGAAGATTACAAGGTTGGTTTCATTGCTTGTTTTAGTTTTTCTTATATTTTCAGTTAAGATTTTTGTCATATGTTCAAACGACTAAATGTCGATATTAGTTTATTAACGTATTTTCCATTTGTTGCATTCTTACAAAAAAATAGGAAAAGAGTCTTGTGGTATGTGCTTCTTAATAATTCATATTCGTACATTGCACGTTGCAGACAATATTTCATCACATTTATAAATATAGTGGAAATATATAGACACTTAAATGTGTAATGTAAATGCAACAACATATATTTTCATTTGATTTGTTCTTTCAGTTCCTTTAACATTTATTTTTTAGCAAACTTAATATTTAGTTTCTTTTAAATATATTATACATAAGTAATTTATAATATATTAAATCAAAATTTTTTCTACTCGAACATATTAGAAAATGAGGTAATAAATAACGTTTTTATTTGCCTACAATTTTGTCGCATGGTTAGAATAATGAAGTATATTACATCTGTTAAATCCATCTTTTCCTTAATTCGATACAATTAGAAGTATTAACAGTCTACTTTTTTTGTACAATTAGAGAGCTTTGGAAAAATCTGCATTAGCACTCGAAGAGACAATTGAGGAGATGGAAGACGAAAAGAAGGAAAGCTCTGATGAAACATTCGGAGAAGAGATTAAGGGTGACGAATTAAACGCGGAAACGTTTAAATCTGAATTCGAAACAGCCGAACCATCAGATGAAGCAGCAGATAATAATGTAGCGGAAGAAAGTGTAGAGATGGAAAATAAAGAAGAAGTTGCAACTGAAGCTAATGCAGACATTGAGCAGAATCAGGAAGAGAACGAACTAGAATTAGAGAATAATATTAATAAAGAGGATGTCGAAATGGAGAGCACAGATAAAGAGAAAACGCACACAACGAGTGAAACTGAAGTATCCGAAGCAGAAATTGTGGATAAGTCTTTTGAAAATATTAAGATTAAGGAAGAACCGATTGACGAACCTGAAGAGCAATTGGAAGAGGAACATTACGACTACAGTAGCGTAGAAATAAAACCAGAACCTCTTGACCCAGAACCAGGTATGTATATATATTATAACGTAATTGATATTAAGAACTGGTTATTTTATATCAATGTATCTCAATTTCTCAAAACAGAACCAGAAGAGAGCGTTATAACGGAACCCGCGACAGTCGATACAACGCATGCTGCAGTGAAAAGTTCTATAGATGGGAACGTAGAACTGGACTCCACACCCGCAGCGATACCAGCAGCGCCTTCTCGTATTAAAATTAATATTACGAAACCGTTATGTGTTAATAAAGAACCAGAGGAATCGAAGGAAAAAGAAAAAGCTATGGTTGAACCGCCTACTGAGGAAGTGGTAGAACCTTTGGTGCCTGCTTCTATCAAACCTGCTTTACAAGGTAGAAAACTATCAGTTTTACCTCCCGTGGAAAAAGGGCAAGAGTTATCAGGACTCTGCTCAATTATGTAAATAGTGTATGTAATGAGTTTGAAGTCGTGTACGCGCGAGAGTGTGTGATTCAAGTGTATTCGTGTTTCTTACTACTTAATTTTTAGCGTCGGATACATTGTACATCACATTTGTGCACCTTATACGACTTGATGTAACCCTGATCAAACTTTTGCCTTCTTTCTTTTTTATTGTATGAACTTATCCTTTACATTTACTTCTTAGTAGTTCAATTTCTATTTCTTGCATTTTTATGCCAAACTTTTACTTGTACCTTTGAGCTACTATCATGAATGTAGTAAAAGAGATAAATTATATTTATCTATTATTTCTCGGGCATCACGTCGTATAAAGTTAAAAGATACGTGTTGTAATGTACGAGTGCGAGCGCGTACAAGTAGTAATTTTTAAATTTTAATTACGGCGAAAGAGAATAAGAGAACTGTACATATGTAATGTAATCGGTACGATTTAACTAGATCGAACATAGTAGCATTCCCGATAATGTTGAGTGCAATCGCATTTCCTGGCAGAGAAATGCCAGAAACATAATTATCGATGTGCACCTGACTAACTGCGAATTTCATACCGTTTGTACTTTGTAAAAACATTCGAATGATATTCGATAGTATGTTTTCTAGAAACGTTGCCCCCTTCTCCCACTTGATTTTTAAAAGTACGAACTTCAGGTCCCACAAGGAAGAAGTAATGACCGATTACCCAATTTAGTTAGGTGTACAAATTGTGTGATATAAAATTGTTGATTGTGTATATAATAGCAACGTAAAAAGTAATCCCGACGATATTGGGTAAGAGGAAGAAAAAGCAGTTAACTACTAGAGAAGGATTATTTTGTTGTATAAAAGAAAATCTTGTTAATTACTCGGGGTCTGACTTCCTTTGGTTGCTTATTTATGATCCTAAATTTACCTTTCTAAAGTATCCTTTACAATAATCATTACTAAGAGACTTTAGAAGTTTAAAATTTTTAACTATAAAGATATTTGAACAAATAAAAAGGTATTAATAAGAGAAGTTATTCTTTAGTTGAGATTTGTCTCAATATTCAATAAAACTTATTTTTAGAAAAAAAAACAATGTATTAGAATTACTAATTACTGCTCCTTGTCCTTAGCATGATAAAGTTTTGTAACATTTCAAATTGAGAATATAATAAAATGAATTGAACGAAAATAATAAATTTGTACTTATTATCTTCATTTATGTTATATTTCTTTGTTTATTTCGGGATCATTGTATGTACACGTTTCGAGATCTTTATCTACAAATTGCAATTGTGAGGCCACCTTGGAAAAGGAAGAGTGTCTTTTATATTGGGTATATTAAAGGCGTATTGTAAAAATCTTTCAAATCCCATTCCAAATCCTCCTGTTGGAACATTGCCATATTTTCGGAGTTCTAAATACCAAGACAGATCAGTGGTCAAAGGTAACTTCGATTTTAACTTTTCATAATCATCTTCGCGTATGCTTCCTCCCACTAATTCTCCTACAGTAGGTACTAAAAGATCCATGGCAGCAACCTTTAAGAAGGATCATAGATGTGTACCCTGATGATAATCGCTACTTGATGAGGATTCAAGACCACTATACCTACCTTTGAACAATCATCTTCATACTCCTTCATATAAAAAGGTTTGCTCTCTTTTGGCCAATTTATAACAAATACTGGAACATTATTATTATGCTTCACTAGAAACAGTTCATGTTCTTTGGCTAAAGCATCTCCGTATGTAATAGATTTCTCTAATGAATTTGCATTATTTTGTAGAGTATTAATTGCATCATCATAAGTTATACGCGCAAATTTTTCTGTCAACTGCAATTCCTGGCCACCCAGTACTTGTATGTCTAAAGCACCCTTCTCAAATATTTCTTTAATTACATACTTTATCATTAACTCTACCTCATCCATGATAATATTAATATCATTTACAAATGCTATTTCCGCTTCTAACATACGAAATTCTGATAAATGCAGCCTTGATTTAGAGTTTTCTGCTCTAAACGTTGGCCCAAAAGTATATACTTTTGTGAGTGCCCTGAAATATTACACATGGACTTATGATCCTGTAATGTCTCTTTGCCTGTTACACATAAAATTCTGCTCTTTAAATTACCTTGCAACTGTTTCTAAGTGTAACTGTCCAGAAACAGTTAAGAAAGTCTTGCTATTAAAGAATAATTCTTCTTCTGTTAGACCTTCCTTTTTCATTGATCGCAATATGTCTTTAGAACTTGGTTTTATTATAAATAATTCACCAGCACCTTCGCAGTCATTTGAAGTCAAAACTGGTGTATGTATACTAATGAAACCCTTATTCCTCAAATAATTTTCAAAAGTAGCAGATGCTAAATCACGCAATCTTAACAGAGATGAAAACTTTCTAGTTCTTGGTCTTAAATGTAAATACTGCCTAATGTAATCCTCGTGATAATGCTTCCTTGGGGCAAAAGGATATCCATCCATAACGTCACATGAACCGATTATGACAACATTATTTGCATGTAACTCAATTTTACCATTAGGGCTTAAAGCTAATTTTCCTTCAGCTGTAATACTACTCCCATAACTTAATTTCTCTGGTTTTTCATTTTTCGGTACAATAACTTGCAACATTTTAGGAGTTGATCCATCCACGATATCAAGGAAAATATTATCTTTCATCTTTCTGACAGCACGAATCCAACCCTATCGTTAATGAATTGTTTCAAAAATTAACGTTCTGGATAATGAAGAAACGAAATCAAACTGTATAATAAGCCTCATAATATTTTCCATATATAACGAGTAATATAAACGTTATTCATTATTGCATTATTATAAAAGTATGATAGGGCTAACCTGTACTTTTACATGTCTCCCCACGTTTGTTTCAACATTGTCATTGCATATTTGTAGCATGCTATGCACGCGACACTTGGAGAAATTAAAATTAGCAAATAAATTTCTATTGAATTTAAAGAAAGTTGTAAGAGACATTTTTCTCCTTGTTTGTAGAAATCTAAGATAAATATATACGTAATTCTAAACGGACGTTAGGGAGTGTCGAAAATCAACCCCTCCACTTATGCACACTATCGTATCGCAGAGCTGCCAGATTGAGGACGGGAGCCATCGGGAACCAGCCCCTCCATTTACGCACACCGTCGGACCGCATCGGTGTGCTTCGTGCTCGGCAGATTTCGTGCAGTAGAGAGAGAGGGTTTTTCGTCGCTCTTACTCCTGTAGCGCTAAGATGCTAGCGCTAAGAAGAATGGTAGCACATGTAATCGTTGGAACAACGAATGGATTGTCCGAACGAACTGCCGTCGAAATCAGAATCATATCCGGATGAATAATTGGACCTCTTCACTTAATACCGCATGTTTGATTTCATTCATTTATTAATCGAAGTTAAATTCCCTCTCGTCCATTAGTTCACTATTCCACAACTGGCGGCGCTGCGGAAAATTCCTCAAATCTCTCATCACTGGTGGTCAGTACAGGGGCCAACTTCACAGTCAATACAGTAGATAACTGCGACACCAACATGGCGTCCACCCGTGAACTTTCGAAGCAGACACCTGGTGCGTTACTTTCGTTGCAGTTCCCCTCCACTTTCTGCGCAGGCAAATCAAAATTTAAAGAGGAATTTTAAAACTTCTATGTGACGCTAGTCATGCATTTGAGGTGCCAGTCGTGTTGTATCAATTAGCGTAGTGATATGTGTTTTCGTGTTTAATACAAAAGAATGTTGGTTGAAGATCGACAGTGAATATTCCTGATGATTCTGTGATCTATCTGTGGACAATAGATTGTTGAGGATTCAAGAGGATATTGAAAATGAATTCGAAAGTATCTCGGAGGGTTAAATGCTGAATCCCCATTAGTGTTTTCGTTTGTTGTTGCTGTGCAGTAGCAATGTGCTTGGAGGTTATAAAAACAGAGGAAGAAGCAATAAAGAAAGAGTTGTCAAGTATTATACTACGTATATTTGGTATGTATCTACGAAAAATTAGTTTGATAAAGATGTGAAGTAACTTATGAATCTAGCGTATCTTTCTCATTACAGATATTGCAAAGAGTACAAAATAGAAGTCTTTACGAATCAAATGGAGTAGTGATCTTCCTCTGAGTGAAACTTCATTTCAGTAAGTGTTACTTTCTTATACGTATTATTTCCAATATTTATTTTAAACTGATAATGAGGTAAAAACGTTTTGAAGCAAATTCATATTTACATATAAATTATATTTTATAATAATAATTTTTTTGATAATTTCATAATATATGTACATTTTTCTAATATTGACAATATTTCGCAGTGCAGATCAGTTTAAAATAATTTGGAGCTTATAATAATAGATATATAATTATTTAATCTTTTAAAAACGTACACATACTTTTTTGAATTTATTAATTCTACTTAAAGTATCGTTTCTGTTAAGTAATTGGTTAAATTTGGCATTAAATGCGTATCTCTGCTGTTTTTCGTGACATGTTGCAATATTGTACAGTATCTATAAAATACCATGGATGCACATTTGCGGCTTTTGTTCTCATAAACTTCGAGTTGAATGCTGACTGTTACCATATACTATGTGCTGCACCGCACTTCGTTTAGCAATGTTTATGTTCCCTTCATGGTCGCGTTGCCTCCTTTGTTGCTTTGTTAAGCGATTTCGGGAAGACAATCAGATATTTTTACTAGTACGTTGCGCGTAATGACTGTGTGCATCAACTGTTCGCAATTGGCTTTTTCTCGTTCGCCATATCTCGTGCCTTTAAGGGTTCAGAAATTACGAGAGTAGCGTTTGGACCGGTTCCAGGTTGCAAGTTAGCAATTGAGATGTCCTTTAAAATTGTTTTGATGACCAACCCTTTGCTCGACTTCTTACTAAAAATAGTATTGCATGTTATTTATTTATATTCAAATGAAATGCCATTGGAAAGCAATTTTACAAGTGCAGCAGTGATTACACTCGGTTGAAGGGAAGTGCATTTAAGTTTATTTACGTTTAAATTTTCAACATATATTAAATCAATAGAATAACGTCAAAAGCTTTAGTTACTAAGTAGAAATAAGTCCACTTCATTAATTCAAGCAAGCAGGTGGAACGTATAAGAGAGGAAGTCTTATTACTATCCAGCAAGTTTAATTGCGGGTGAAAACTTCAGCGCACATGCAAAACTTTTCTCGGTAAACCGAAAGAGGCACAAAGTCTCTCGAGCTGGAAATGAATAGGCAGTTTCCATGAATTTAGCCTACGAAAATGATATCCCACCCCTTTTTCGCGAGTTCCACATTCCTTCAGATTTATTATTACGCCAACACTTTAGAGCGTGGGGTAAAACTCAAACGATTCTTTGAGTCTATCTCTGACTTAATCAAAGGTGTGAAATCTTTGGTCGTGGTCGTTTTCATTCCTTTTACAAGGTGTCGATCAAAGGTGTGAAAGTAACACTCGAGTGCAATGGGATCGTCAAACGATATTTTATTGATAGTAGTTATTTAAATATTTCTTGCGAGCTCTCATCGTTTGTAACCCTCTGAATACACCGTCCCTGCATCCATTAACTTTCTCTACGATTTAAATCGTCGTAAACGTTAACATCCGGACAAACTTCTGACGCACACCAATTAGTTCTCTCGAAATGTACACGCGCACGCACACAGCCGTACATCAGCGGGAACACGTTTACGATCTCAACGACGAGATCCCTCGGGTTGAGGTAAAGCAAAAGTCAATTAAGTCGATGCAAACCGTAACGACTGGTAACAATGGGGGTAAAGAAACGAGCCGGACAAAAAGATTAAAACGTAGCTTAACGGGAGCACGGGCTGAACGTGGAATGAAACGGTAAGGGTTTTCGTGGCTGACGGGGCTACAAGAAATACGTGAAGGTAGCACAACAAGTCTTCTTGAGGAAATATTTTGTGAGAAAACGAAGAAATCACGACTGCGCGAGGACTTGCGAAACGGGTACACCTATCCTAGCTACCTATGCTCCTCTTTGTAGCCGAGTATCGAAGTTCACATCTGTTCGGAAGAAACGCGACAGCGGAGAAAAAGGAAACGCGAGAAGCGACGGAGATTTTAAGGGATAGTAGGAACGAGCGAAGATAAGGTCGCGAGATACACAATGGAAAATGCGTATAGTAGGATTCGAGGTCCGGTTCGTTGGAGGAGGACGGCGAACGGGGCTAGTTTCCCGCGTTAGAACGGGACAGCTGCATCGATCGGATTCCGCTGTGTGGGAGTGCAATGAAAAGCATCTTTAAGAGTAGTATAGCGACGTCTCGCAGAGGGGTTGAGGTTGGTTCGGGGTGAAGGTGGATTCCAGGAAACGTACGGAGCGGGGAAGATTCCACGAGACTATTTATATAGCTCGCCATCTAGAAAGTTTGCAAGAACAATTTATTACGGATATACGTACCATTTAGAGACGCCGAAGTTATTATGACAGAGAACTTTATCCGCGTTAAGGGGAACGGGGGAGACCGTGTTATTCAATCGATGAAAGTGGAAAGTACTGGTTTCAATGGGCGAACCAGCGACTGTTTAAGAAGTTTGTTCTTTCGCGAATTTAATTCACTCTCAAGGATTTAAGGAATTTTTTTTGGTTCCAAATATTTGGAAAATTACCGAAAGCGTTGGCTCAGGTGTATTTTAGTTGAGTCGAAATCTTGGTATAATACGGTACAGTACGTACTTAGGAACATCCAGGAAATTTCTTTAGCTACGAGAATGTAGCACTTAAGTATACCCTCCAAAGTGGAAGTTATGTTTTTTGCCAGCAAGTCTCGTCTTTTCGTCGATAAAAAGGTAACATGGTTCGGGTCGTGAATCGCCAGACTTGGAAAACTCCTCTTTTTCTTTCGGTCACGCATCACTTATCCAGTAGCGTAGGGTGCACCATGAAATATGCGAGCTCTTTGTAAGTTGTAGTTATATTCGCGTCGTTTAATGTTGAAAAGATTTTCGTTTTATCTCTGTCGAGGCAGCGATAAAACTTCGCCAGGTAATACTGAATTTTAATTAGGCAGATTCATTCGAGTGGAAAAAAAAACCGAGTTGGGAACGAGTTTCGCAGCGAAAGATACAAAGGTGTGTCGAGTTTGAGTACTGTTTCTCCAGTCATAACTCGTCACGCTNTCGGATCTCGTTGCTTACATTATATCGTAACGCGATTACAATTAACGCGTTGCGTTGCTGTAACAATATATTAACGTCGATAACGTTTCGATACGTCCAATCCGCGGCATTTACGCTCATCAAACCCTTTGTCGCTCGCTCCTGATAAATCACCGTCGTAGTCGCGCTCAACGTCTAATCAACGTGTCTCGATCTACTGCCTGAGAGCAAAATTCATGCTGCTCGCTCCCCGAGCTTGG